>JAPKLX010000039.1:328696-341410 GCA_026898415.1 Leonotis leonurus
GAAGAAGAAGAAGAAGAAGAAGAAGAAGAAGAAGAAGAAGAAGAAGAATAAGAGACAGTTTACATACAAAAAGGTTTTAGACGATGTACAGAAGAACGAATATGAAATGCATCAGCGCTTCCTTCGTGCTGTTGGAGGTAACTTCTCGGAGGGGCCAGAAGGAAGCTTTTTCCCGGTTTCACGTTCAATTTTACTCTTTAGCTCCCTTAGTATCCTAATTTGACCAAGCTTTTCCGGAGATAATTTATCCCAGTATATTCCTATAAGCAATAGAAAATTTCAGTTGATTCACATGCACTATCATTTTCTCCCATGGTTAACAATCTTAGAGTAAGCCGATCATTGCAGGTTGTTTTGAACATGCAAAGGTAGAGAAAATACAAATTCAAAACTGACCTTGAGGTTTTGGAATTGAAGTTTTGGTGAAAATAATTTGGGTTGGAGTGCATATGATGTCGACAGGTACATCATGAATTAGCAATTTGTCAATCGGAATGTCATCCACCAATTGTTCGTCATGCACTATGTATGCAAATGACAAAGATGATCAGATTATAGTATGCTGTATACTATATCATGAATGTATCAGTCTACATTCAAGATAGAACTGTACATAAGTACATTAATGAAACCTATTATTGTAAGTCAAATATGGCAAATATCAATGTCGCCCGTAGTACCACGATCAGTCATAATGTTTATAGGTGTGCATAATATTATAATTAGTGTAAGAGTAGAGGTAGAAGCTCTTCTTATGATCAAATGAAGCTTTACCAAGTCTGAAATAGTGTCAAAGAGAGCTTACCAGATGTGACAATTGGTGTCGAGTCATCAATGGAACCCATGTAACGTAGCATGCCATATTCAAGCTCAGCAAATCCCTGCACTATAAATTATCATAACTTTGCAAACGACACAAATATTTTATAGGGATCGAAATATGTGCGATGTTTTAAATCAGGGGTGCTTGATTGAAATGTGGACATGCAAACAAAAAAGATTGTGATAGAAGAGGGGAATGACTATCATTGCACCCAACATTGAGGGGCAGGGCCCATTCTTAGAAAATGGTATCATGCGATATTCAAATACCCATTCTCTATAACAAGACACCACTTTTCATGTTATTCACATTCCGTCATCTCAAAACAATCAGCCAAGAACCCCCTACAAATTTTATCCGGATAACTCTACTTATCTGGTCAGCTAAATATTATTTGTCAACAATTGTATGAGAAGACACAATCATACTATATACTCTATTACCTAAAATCGCAGAAAAGAAACAGGGAGATAGCCTGAAAAATTATGACAAACTCTGAGAAAGGGGAAAGCATCACCACGTACGAGCATTCAGGAAAGACTATGACTTGAATTATGATATGGTCATCACCGACTTCACGTTTCATACAAATTCCAAGACTCTAAAAAAGGTTTAATATATTCCAAAACATTCTTCAGTGTAAATGGCATAGAGAAGCAAATTGAATACATATAGGAGGACAAAAAATGCAAACAAAAAGTATACCTCGCCCTTGCCGAGTCTTGCCCCTGTCTTTGGATCAACAGCAACAGAACCAACAACAATTAAGTCCACCTTTATCTTTTCCTCCAGTCTTATTGGCTTGCCATACTTAGCAACTCCGACAGATGTGCATGCCTCCTTAATGGTGTCAGGACTTAACATAGAGTATTCAAGTACAGAAAAGAATCCTGTCCTCAGACGTGGCTGTGGAGTTAAGAGCTTCTTTCCACCTGCCCACAGACACAAATATAAAAATCGTAACCACGACCATCACCAAGCTAAGCATACGCAGAAAAAATGCAAAAATTCAAAGAACTTCAAGAACATAATGATTATATGATTGTTGCAATAAAATAGTCATGGCATACTTAAGTCTATGTGCAGATTTAAAATGCAGACAAAGAACTAAGATCCTCTATCGTAGAGACTAAAGCTCAAGCTCAGATAATCGAGACTTAACAGCGGTCCAATGAGACCGACACTCTATATAGCTAGGTGCATATCATATGCTCCATTTCTTCAATGCAGCAAGCAACATCAAAGGTGTCTAAAATGGCAATGCAATCAAACTAAACATACACTACAAAATCCAGAAATTCAAAGAGCTCTGTATTACCATTAAGTGTAAGGAATCTGACTTGTTTTTGGGGCGTATCAGGATTTACTTTCACGCATTCCGCCTCCTTAAACACCTGCAACTCACTCAACTGCCACAACAGTTCAAAAGTAGTACTATTATTTTTGAAGTGGTACAAAAGAAGATTTTAAAATAGAAATTCAAGTCGAACCCAATACTTTCTGAGCAGCAATATGAGCGCCAACAAAATTGGGGATCCGGTGGTGAACGGGGCGAGGGAACTGAGCTATATTCCGGGCCTCCATCAAGTCCCAAACCCGTTTCCTGATGACCCATTTCCACGCCTTCGGGTCGCCCGAATCGCCCTCTTCGATGACGGATTTCTGGGCCATGGAGTCGCGCGCGGCGGCGTCCAAGCTCAGCCGCTCCGCCTCGTACGCCGCCTCATCGAAGGTGGCGCGGGAGACCGCCGTGGTGGTGTGCTTTCTCGACAATGGTGGGAAAGTATGGATCTTTGGTCGTGAAATGGAAGGGAAATTAAGGAATTGATTGGGAGAAGGAGGCCATTTGATGGGTAAAGGGCATGAGTGAGAGAGCTTGAGCAGTTGCGCGTCCATACAAAAATGGCGGTTGGGAGTGAAATGTCGTGGCAATTTTAGCGAAAGCCATGCTTGATAAAGTCGCATATTATGATCTGAAAAACAAAATCGCGTTTTAATCATGCGACTACCTAATAAGTTGTACTCCTTCTACACTGTTTCAATTGATGTCTGTTTTGGGCAATTTCCGAACCAAAGCATCCTTCAGTTTTCTAAGATTGTCAGCCTTAAAGTGGTTATGAGACTTCCACTCTAATTCATCCTTTTGGGTCTGTCTAACTTTGGTAGAGCTCATAAATTGTGTTGAAAGAGAAACATAACACCAAACATGTTGACCTTCTTGCATAGGTTTTATTTTACAACAAAATTGTGAAATGTCACGAAGTGAAACCCAACCCCTTTCTTGCAGCGAATATCGAAAAATTAGTTGAGCTAGTCTTTTCGACTAGGGTCGATCGGTAGAAGAGCACAGATGTACAAATTTCTTGGATCTCTAGATTTCACTTCAAAAATCATCCAACATTAGATAATTGAAAAAGTTGAACTAGTGTCTAAATACTAAAGAATAAGTTCGAAAGAAACTCAACATTTTCTATATGTGGTAGACTTTCCTACAGACGTTGCAAAGTTTCCTTGTTGTGTTTGTCTACAAACAAATCTTTAGCATATACCTTTCGGGTTAATTAGAAATGAAGCACAAAGCCTATGCTAGCTATGATGGCGTTGAGAATCTCATTCTAAAATGAAATCTTATGTTAGATTTTGAGTTGAGAAGTGAGAAAGAAAGAGGCAATCAGTGGTCAAGTCTAAAAACCTTTTTCTTCTAGGTGTCTGCCGGCAAGATGTCAAATTTCGGAAAGATGTTCGATTGTGATACACAATACAAGTCATTAATTATAGTCGACTATGTAGGCGCTTAGAGAGGGGGCAGAGGTCCCAAAATGAGAGGTAGTAGCAGCAGGTAACACTGTACATCAAGAGGTTCTATCCAGATCTGTTTTCAGTTAAGTAATTTGTCACTATTTATTATATTTCGTTTGTCAACCGTTCATGCTTTTACGCTTTGTATGGGAACTCCGAATTTTGATGAAAGTTAACGAGGACAATTAAGGGTGCCCACAATGGTTCTCTTTTTTCGAGTTTCTCAAAATAAAAACACCATTATAGTAAAATAAAATTGGTATCTAAATTAAAATTTAAAAACTAGCTCTTGATTTAAAACCAGTTTCTTGTCGGTTTGTACTCTGTGATTGGTGTAGTTTGCACTCATACGCATAAAAAGTACTTTTGACTAGGGGTGTCAAATCGTGCGGGTTGGGTCGTTATCGTGTCGCCTAATAACAACCGGACCTATTAAGGTTAAATCCGAACCCGACATGTTAAGGTTTTGTTGAACCCGACCTGTTAAACTCAAACCCGAACACGACACGAATCCGACACGAACATGATAACTTTCGTGTTAACACGACACGATAACGACACGATAAAAAAAATAAATTTATACGTTAAAAAATATAAAAATTATAAAATTATAATAAAAAATAATAAATAATAAATTCATAATTTTTTAAATTTATAGAATATATTCATTTTTATATTTAAAAAAATACAAAATATTTTGGAAAAAATGTATCACAAATTACATTTACTTCAAAATATAAATAGTTAATATATTATAAAATTTTCTTATCAGGTAACTCGAACCCAACCTGATAATTTTGTGGTCTTATCGGGTCAACCTGATAACGACCCGAACTCGATAAGGCTTGACACTAACCCATTAATTTTGTGTGTGTTCGTGTCGGATTATCGTGTCGTGTCAAAAATTGACAGCTCTAGCGACGGCGATAGCGGCTGCGGAGAGAGATTATTGTGGCAATAATATTGGAGTTTATGTGGAGAGAATTTTCCATTTCTTCAAAGTTAATTAAAATAATAAGTAGAATGCACAAATTTTGGTTTTCTAGTTAAGACTGGTTCTTACTGAATTCTACCCTCAATGAATATAATATAATTTTTTCAACGGTTAATTAACTGAAAAATAATAGATACTAATCAATGACTAATAGCTTCTTGTAGATCGAAAATTATAAATTATGATTAAAATTTATAAACTCTAAAAAAATCGCATGGTAATGGTATTGATCTAGAAGAGGAGATTAACGTTTAAGGTTAATGTCACGATTTTGAGTCATTCGTGGCGCTATAAAATCGTAACCAAGTTGTCATTTCATTATTCGGAATCGAAATTGTTAAAGTTGGTTCCTATTGTGAACTAACAATTTTTTTGGTACTGCTATTTTTTACATGAATTTACAAGTTAAAATGTAATTTTATTAATTATAAATAATAATTTTATATAATATAAAAGATAAAAAATAAATTAAAAACAAAAATATTTTAAAATGTTGAGCAATTTGATTCCGACAATTACAGTGATCTTTTGAAAACCTATACATGATGCACTTTTTTAAAGTTTAATATAAGTACAATTTTAAGTGAATAAATAAATCTAGTAATGTTATTCCAAACGTTGGTACGTGGTCTCCACCATAAATAGAATTCACTTTTTTTTAATCCAATTCATATTAATAGCATGATATTTAATTGAAATAATGAATAGACATACTTTTTTATCAAATTTAACTATGAAAACAATTATTGTTGAACTATATAGCATATAATTCAAATTATTATACTATTAAATCGTATTTAAAAGACAATTATAAATTTAAAATTATAAATAAAATAAATAATAATAATTTGTAAATTAATAAAGAAAATTATTTTCAAGAATGATGATTAGTCATTTCTAAGGGAAGGTGGAAAAATGTTTAATCCCATAAATCAGAAAAATTGAAAAAATATGTCTAGTACATCATATTAGATTTATAAATAAATTTAATATTTTAATATCTTTAGAAAATATATGTGTCCGAGTCAAATTAGAATCAAACCTATATCCTAAAAATAAAAATACAAATCTATATATAAATTGGTTATCACGTTAAGATTCATATGATTCGAATATTTATAAATGATTTTTGTTGGAATTGAGTTCCTTTAATTGTCTTTTATCTCTCTTTCTTGTTGCGTTTTATCTATCTTTATTTATCAGGTTAAAGGTAGGCTGAGTCATCAATCAACTTGATATGAAGATAGATTGAGATAAAAACCAAGGTCGTACATACAGATCAAGGAGATAGCAAATCATGATCAGAACAGATCGATACTTGAGCAGATTGAGAAAGCATATCGAGACTAACATGCAGATCGAGACTATCGAGGCAAAATGTTGCTTAGCAGGCAGACCTTCAAGCTAGGTCACCAAAAGAACCTGATGAGCGAGCTGACGAGCGACATGATAAGTGGCTTGATGAGCGAGTTGATGATTGACTTGACAAATGACCTGACAAGTGAGCTGATAAGCAGATTGACGAGTGAGTTGATAAGCAGAATGACGAGTGAACTGATGAGCAGTGAGCAAGTGAGCAAACAAAAGATGGAGATGACATAGTGTCAGCGACCTACTTGATCGACCTGATGGGGACGCGCTGCATATAGATAACCTGATGACTCAACATTCTTGGAATGACTTGTGAATAATGTGATGACATGTGTACAAATACTTTGCTACAATTATGGAAGTAAAGTACGAGAAGACCAATTCTAAGAAAGTTGAGAAAAATATAAGATGAGCTTGGACGTGCTACATTAGCCAAAATAGTGGGAGATAGTTTACAACACACTATATTAGTGGGTGCGGATAAAGCTTGGAGCCCAAACTATATGCAAGACTATATATCACAACAAAAAAATGCGCCACTGGCGACGGAAAAATCCGTCGTTAGCAAAGGAAATCCGTCGTCCCGAAGGGCTAACGACGGACTAACGACAGATTTTTTCCGTCTGTATTTCGTTCGTCGTTAGCCCAGCGGACGACGGAAAAGAGAGTCCGTCGTTAGGGACGACAGACTGTAATTCCGTCGTCATCTTCTCCCGGTGGCCGTTGACGGTGCCGAAAACTTAACAACGGATAAAATTCGTCGTTAGGGACGACGGACTGGAATCCGTCGTTAAGTCGTTGACCATTGACCTAACGACAGATTCCAGTCCGTCGTTAGGTTATTTTTATTTATTTATTTATTTTTAATAATTTATTTTATTTTTTTATTATCCATAACCTAAAACCTGTCACAACAAACAATACAAATATAATCGAACATTGAACAATAATTTAAAATTGAACAAATCGATTGAAATTCAAAATGAACGCGCATTTCATATAATTTATAAACCACAATGTTAAAAGTAAAAAAACAAATAATATAATGTATTAATAGCATCCCACGACAAACAATATAATCAACAAATAGTACAGTGTATCAGTAGCATCTACGAATCATAATCAGGAGGAAAATGAGGAGGGGCATCAGACGGGGGAGGCTGATATGAGGGAAACGAGGGAGCACTACCTCCTCCCTGCTGCTGAGACATCCAGCTCAACACCTTGGCGTACTGAGTCTGCATGAGCGCCATCTGGTCAACCAATCTCTGCTGCTCAGCAAGGTAATCACGGCACTCGCGCTCTTGCTCCTCGACTCGGCGCCGCAGCTCCTCAACCTCGTCTCTAGCTGCTCGTGATGTGGACGACGATCCCCCGAATCTGGATGCTCTCAAGGCCTTCGCGGCACCTCCCGTGCCGAACATCCTCTTCTTCTTGTCCGGGCCGCCAAGAACCTCAAGATACAGCTCGTTTATGTCGACTGCATCGTGGTCCCCCTCGGGTAGCTGGACCCGTTCCTCGTCAGCACGGCGAAACACCTCAGTCTGCATATAAACGAGAAATGAACATTTGTCAGTACATATTATAAATGTTAAAAATATAAATTATATATATATATATTTTCTTTTGAAATTAAGACTTATCGCTATCGCCTCAGATTTCGGATCGGTATATGTCCCGTCTGCGTATCGATGCTCATCGAGGAAGGAGTCGAACATGCAGTCAATCGGAGGTACTCCCCTCTCACGACTCACGAGCCTATGCATGAAATCACAATGGAGTTGTGTCATTGAAAATTGTGTATATGAATTAAAATTGTACAACATAATTATAATTATTATTTAAAGTATATTATTACCTTTTCCTCAGCTCGTTGCATGACCGACTTGGACCCTCCTCTATGCTTGATAGGACCAGTACCCGGTCCTTGAGGCTCAGACATCGGGTTGCGCCTCGCTACCTGGGATTTGGCAACAACATCATCCCTAGACCAGTAAGCGAGCCAACTCATCCAGACATTATCACTCCACCACCCAAGCTTCCCACCTCTGGGTGGCGGATCATTCCACCTCCTCTTTATCCCGCAGATATAATCCTTATATCTCTCCCGAATCTTATCATACCACAGCTCCCGAATCTTGGCATCGATTGCCGGTTCCCAAGTAAACTTTTTCTAGCATTGAAAACGTATGTTAGAAATTGTAGTTATAAGTTATAATTAAGAATAAATTTGAAAGTTTTAGTAAATTTTCGAACATTAAACTCCTCCCAATATCGTTGTCTCACGTCCTCAGGCGTGAGCTTCCAACTGTATCCAGTCGGGTTGGGAGCTATCTTAAATAGTTCCCAAATGTAATCTGCCGGGTTGGCATGCGGGTAAAATCCCCTACATAAGTAATTTTAGATTGATTTATGTTAGATTTTTGAATAACTAATTAAATAATTGTCAAAATTGAAGATGTGATTGCATTTACGTACCCCAGCTCACTCACAGAGAGAACAAAGTCACTTGTGGGTCTATGCTCTCCCTGACCATCAGTGTCAGAGCCAGAAAACGGACGGGTGATGTGTGTGCCACCAATATGGTGGCTCAGACCGGTCCCGGACTCATATCCAGACGATGAGCCCGGGGAACTACCCCTACCAATGGATAGAGGAGATCGTCGTGAACCTCTACCACGAGGAGTACCCACATCATCTCGTGGAGAACCTCACCGACTCGAAGACATCTATTATGTTGAAAATAAATAAATAAATAAGATTCATGATAGGCAAATGACGTATACGTAGAAGTTTTATATTGAACATATAACAAGTTGCATTTATAATTAATAAGGTAAAATTCGAATGTGTTAAGTTTTCTACACAAAGTGTTAATCTTCGTCCTCTTCATCATTCTCATTTTCATCTTCCCCATCCTCATCTACATAGTCATCCTCGTCATCTTCATCTTCTTCTTCGTCATCTGAAGCTTCATCCCTTCATATTCATCATCCTTGTCATATTCTTCTTCTGTTTCGAGGACATTATCAGAGTCTTGTTGGTCATCATCATCTTCAATTTCTACATGTTCACTGTCTCGGTGAACTGATGTAGTATCATCTACATCTACAGTAGTTACCACATTAGCGTCATCATCCTCCTGAAACGGTGACTCCAACGTAGACACATCCGCTCGAGACTCATCGATAGTGGCCCTTGCCTTTATAGAACAAGCTTCCCACCATTCTCTACACTGTTGGTTCATACTCGGATATGAACAGTAATACACTTGTGTAGCTTGAATGGCTAATACAAATGGTTCATATTTTCTAAGTCTGCGCGTATGATTTACAGACACTAATTTGAACTGAGTATCAACCCTTGTACCAGCCGGAGAGGTGTCAAACCAGTCACACTTGAACATAACGACCTTTTTATTGTATAATCCTGGGTATGCGAGCTCGCACACTTCAACTAATTGTCCATAAAAATCTGTCTCACTCGAGTACCCATAGTTACCAGCTTTTATGCACACACCACTACTCATAGTTGCTTTGTGAGTTCCATGTGATATCGTGTGAAATTTGTAACCATTCACCAAATAACCATAATATGATGTAATCATTGGTGAAGGTCCACGTGCAATGTCCCACATAACAGGATCAGTTACACAATTTTGTACCTACATCACACACAAGTTTATACTTATCAAGTTATGGAGTTGTATGTCCCGTATATATTACTTAATTATATAAATTCAAATAGTTTAGTGAAAATTTGACTCACATAGGAACAAAACCATTCAGGAAATTCTGTTGACATTTTCTTTTCAATGTCCATATCAGTTATCCATGGATTTGAGTGTCTGAGTTGTGATTCGTATTCCCTTCATACAAAAGTACATATTAGTTGATAAAAACTACACATTGCATTAAATAATATTATTTGATTTGTAAAAGATTACTTGATATATGGATCGATCTCCATGCAATTGTGGAGTACATATAGATGAGCAGCTCTGTATTCCCTTGGATCCAACGATCTTTTGGTTGTCTTTCCAAAACCAGTTCCAGCAAGTTTGAATACAGAAGGCAAGTCTGATTGATCTTGTACCCCACTAGTAGAACATCCTCCAACGTAGTTGCGAGACACCTCTATGTATCGTACTGATATGATCCTCAAAATAATAGGAACAGAAAGCAGTGACTTCCTCCACTAAGTATGCATTACATATCGATCCCTCAACGCTTGCTTTGTTCTTGACATTATTTTTCAGTTTTTCTTAAATATATGTATTGAAATGATTCATTTAGAAAGCATCAAACAATAGTGAATTATTTAGAAAGCATTAAACACAATTGATTCAGTTTGAAGTACCTCTCAAATGGGTACATCCATCGATATTGGACTGGTCCTCCATCTCTTGCCTCGTTAGCTAGATGGATAGGCAAATGTTCCATTGAGTCGAAGAAGCTTGGTGGAAATATGCGTTCAAGCTTACACAAAATCAATGGGATGTTACTATTAAGTGTCTCCATGTCCTCACTCTTTATGTTTCGTGATGTCAAATCACGAAAGAATAGACACAACTCAGTTATGGACTTCCAAACAGCTTGTGGGAGTAGTTCTCGAAATGCAATGGGTAGTATGCGCTGCATGAAAACGTGATAGTCGTGGCTCTTCATCCCAAACATCTTTTCAATATGCATAACATCTAAATTGTGTCGAATGAGTAGAGAACTCCAATACGAAAGGTCCCAAAAGATGCTCTTTTCCGTCATCCAGTGGTAACTTGTGTTAAGATGCGCTTGTTATTATCATCATAATCTTCGGTTACCTTTACTAGTCCCAAATCTTCAATCTGATAAAGTATCTCTTCCCCTGATCTCCTCTCCGGAGGATCATCTGCAACAATCTTATTCTTTCTAAAGGCCCTCCTATTCCTCCTGAACTGGTGATTGTAAGGTAGGACTTGCAATGCGTATCAAATCATGACTGCTTCCGGCTATGTGTTAAAGAGAATGCTTCTGTTTGTTCCATGCATCGAGGACAAGCTAATCTTCCAGCTATACTCCAACCAGACAACATCGAGTACGCTGGAAAATCACTAATGGTCCACATCAATGCTGCGTGCATCTGGAAGTTTTGTTTTCTTGAAACGTCATAAGTATGGGCACCTACTGTCCACAATTGATTGAGTTCAGATATAAGTGGCTGTAGGTACACATCTATCTTGTCTTTTGGGATTTTTGGACCAGGAACAAGCACTGTGAGAAACATGTGCTGTTCTTTCATGCACAACCACGGAGGTAAGTTATAAGGAGTAAGGATAACATGTCAGGATGAGTACTGTTGTCTCGATTGACCGTATGGTTGAAAACCATCTATTGAAAGTCCTAATCGTATATTCTGTGGTTCCGCTGCAAAACCCGGGTAAGTCACATTAAAGTGCTTCCACGCCAGAGAATCTGCAGGATGGCGCATAACACCATCATCAGTTGAGGTTGAATGCCAGATCATGTCGCCGGCTGTAGCTTTAGATGCATACAACCTTTGTAAACGAGGTGTTAAAGGGAAGTATTACATCTTCTTAAAGGACACTTGTTTATGTCCCCGACTCCTATCTTTGTATCGGCTTTCATTGTAAAATTTGCAATTCATAAGATGAGAATCCCCCTCCCAATAGATCATGCAATGATTCCTACACGAATCTATCTTTTCTACAGGTAAACCCATTGCCCGTAACAATTTCTATGTGCTGTAGTAATTCATGAGCACTTTGTGGTGATCTGGAAATGCTTCATTTAATAACACACAAATCTCGTTGAAATATTTTTTTGGCATCCCAGAACGGGCCTTCAAAGTCATCAGACGAGCCACAAAAGACAACTGAGTGTGGTTCTTACACCCAAGGTATAACTCTTGATCGGCAGCGTCCAACAACTCATACAACAACTTTGCTGTAGCGTTTGGATCTTCCTCTATGTCTGGGTTGTTAAAATTGAGACCTCCGAGATCATGAACCATCGCGTGGTATGTCCCGTATTCTTCTTCGGGTTCTACATCTACGTCGACACGTGTTTATTGAGCATATGAAGGTATTTCATTTTCACCATGAAACCTCCAGATCTCGTAACCCCGTGTGAAACCCTTTTTAGCGAGATGAAGCTGTACAACATCTGTACTTTTAAAGTATATATTCTTACACTTCACACACGGACACTTAATTTTTTCTCCATCCATTAACTGAGGCTGACTACTTGCAAATCTTAAGAACTCCTCAAGCCCAGCAAAGAAGTGTGGATTAAATCCCCCATTCGGAAGTAAACGCAGATACATCCAATCTCGACTCATTTTTATAACCCTGATTAATATTAATAAGTATTCACATAGTAAAATAAAGATTCATTAGTTACGGAGAGGGCGAGACTATATAAGTGGTCTATTAAATTAGACATTTAAATGAAGATTGCACATGTGTAAACATAGACTCACTTAGGAAAGTGTTTTATGGGAGTTGAATTATTTGAAGTTAAATAGAGGGAGAGAATTATAAGTTGATTTGCAGTTGAATAGAGGACGACAATAGAGGGCGAGAATTATGAAAATTATGGTTAGAGGTCGAGAATTATGGTTTGATGGCAAAAATTATAAGTTGATTTGCAGTTGATTGCATTTGGTTATTTTTGGTCATTTAATGTCACGCCCGCTTTCTACTAATTCTAGTAAAGTCGGGAACATGACT
>JAPKLX010000039.1:341420-375297 GCA_026898415.1 Leonotis leonurus
TCGGAGAGTTTTGCAAATTTTCGAGAGCGAAAGTCGGGGCATTACATTTAATTTGGTCATTTTTGGTTGAGAATTATAAGTTGATTTGTTCTTGGTTATTTTTTTTCATTTTGGTAAATGTTATGTATATATGTTGAGTTATATATATAATACCTAATTGCATCCAAATAACCTATATCACTAAATCTAATCAAAACAGCCAGCTGACATAATCATGAAAACATCCCAACATACATTTCATGATCAAAACATTCGAACATAATAATTAAAATATCACAACATACATCTCATCATCAAAACATCACAACACATGCATCTCATCAAACCACCACAACATAATATTACACATATTGGGAGAAGATCCTTAAGACGTAATCAAAATCTATCCCGAAGGTAGAAGATCTTTAAGAAATTAATTACGTCTATCCCAAATTCCCAATGTCATAAATATACGCAAATCGTTATACTATATTACCAAAATTAAGAAATTAGAAACAATAAACTAAACTAATTAACCTGCATTTCTTCAAGGTGTCAATTAAAACAATAATTTAAATTAAACAATAAATTCAATTTATAACTCATTAAGAAATTAATTAGACTTAAAGAAAATATGAACAAAGTATTCGATTAGTAAATGCAATAACAATTATTAATCTAAATTAGTCTAAATTAGGTATAAATAGTCTAAATTATTTGGGTGTAAATTAGTATAATTAACCTACACAATTAAATTAATCTAACTAACAAGATTAATCAAATTAAATAAAAAAATTAACTAATTCATTATAAATGCTAAATAATCTAAAAATTAACCAATTAATTATATTAATTAAATTATTCTAACTACTAATTAACCTAATTAACTAATTAATTACAAATATTAACTAAATATAATTAAAATAAATTATTAAAATAATTACCTTTCACCGGATGAGGCGACACAGGAGAGGCGATAGGCGGCTCCGGGAGCAGTCGGGAAAGGCGAAATGCGACTCCTAAACAAATTTAATATAAAGTTAATTAACAAAAATATACAATTTAATTAAACTAATTAAATTAAGTAAATCTATACTAATTAACAATTAAACTAAACTAATTAAATTAATTAAACCTACAGCATTAATTAACAATATAAACAAATTAAACAATTAAACTATTTCAACAATTCAACTAATTAAGTAAACTTATAATAATTAACAATCAATTAACACTAATTTAAATAACTAAACTAATTAAATTAAAAACTACTTAAATAATTAAACTAATTAAACAATTAAACTATTTAATTAAACCTATACTAATTAACAATCAATTAACACTAATTTAATTAAACACTAAAACCACAATTATCAAACAATTAACAACAATTAACACTAATTTAACAATTAACTTATTTAAACAACAATTCACAAAATAAATAATAAAAATTATCAAATAATTAACAAAATTAAAAAAAAATGTAAATAACATACTTGGGGCCGGCTGGGCGGCGGCGGAGGGCGGCGGGCGACAGCAGGCGGGCAGTGCGCGGAGGCGGCCAGGGGGCGAGGGCAGTGCGCGGAGGCGGAGGACGGTTGGAGGAAATGGGCAAGCTGTCCTCTCCGGCGAGAAAACGACGGAGAGTTAGAAAAATGGCGAGATGAAGAGAAGGGGGGAAGGGAAATCGAAGTAGTACACATACCTGAGGTTGCTTTGGCCGGTGGAAGGTTGGAATCGCCAGAAATAGCTTCGAATCGCCGTAGAGGGGGAGAGCTCTGTTCTGTGTTCTGTTTTGCGAAATCCCAATTTAAAGGGCTGGACGACAGACTTAACGACGGACAAGTCCGTCGTCCAGTAATAAATTAAATAAAAAATCATAATATTAATGTTAACGACGGACTAGTCCGTCGCCAAGTCCATCGTTAAGTTAGGCGCCAACTTGCGCGCCAAAAAAACAGTCGCCAGTTCGTTGTCAAGTATATCGCAATGATCCGTCGCCAGTCCGTCGCTAGCTGACGACGGATTTAAAATCCGTCGTCCATTCCGTCGCCAGTTTCAAATTTTTTTGTAGTGTATAGAGAAGATTACTTTAGATTTCAGTGTGGATTGTGGATTTTAAAGAGTACATTAGTGAGAAATATGAGAGTATATCCATATTGTTTAGTTCAATGTATCTAACATATTTTTTGCTAATATTTTCGTTTGTATTTTTTTGAATTTGGTTTTGTAAATTCAATCTTGTTTATAGGAATATTTTTGCCTTGAGGTGTCAAAAATATATATAATTTATATACCTTGCAAAATTTATTTTATAAGTTCATTGTGTTCTTCGATGCATTTTGTTTTCCGTTGTACTAGTGTTGTGCCCGTGCTTTGCACGAGTTTTTAAATATACAAATCTATAAATTGGTATGTAGAAATATATAATTTATACATTATAATATTTACTGAGTATATAAATAATTTAGGGTTAATATATCAAAATAGTCATTTCCCAAACAAAAAAGTAAATTCTAGTCACCTATAAAAATATAGTAAAATATAGCCACTTTTTGTGCAAAAATACTTTAATACCCTTACTTTTAATTAAGTTTGAAAAATTAGGTTACCTATAATTCATACTCCTTTTTGCCACCATAATCAATCATTGTCGCCGTCGCCGCCGCCACCGTCACCGCAACCATCACCACTGCTGTCACCATTGTTGTTTGTAATTACACGAGAACGATGAGTTTTGGTTATGTTCATGTAATTACACGAACAAGATGATTACATACTAAAGAAATTACACGAGCACGACAAGTTTTTGTTATATTCGTGTAATAACACGACAAACATGATAACATACTAAATAAATTATACGAGCATGATAAGTTTTGGTTGTGTTTGTGTAATCAAACAATCAAAATTCAAGCATAATAAGACAATTACACGACCACGACGAGTCTTTATTATGTTCGTCTAATCACACGATAAAGATGATAACATACTAAAGAAATTACATGAGCATGGCAAGTTTTGTTCGTGTACTCACATGACCAATTTTCATATAATCACGTGATTAAATTTAAGTAAATGGAGGGTAATTTTGTAAGTGTGACTAATTTTTACCTTTTTTTTATTTCAGGTGGCTATTATTTACTTTTATATTTGAGAAGTGGCTATATATAGGCATGCCCCAATAATTTAACATATATTTTTTAATTCATGTGAAACTTTAATGTATATACATGCTTATTTTTAAATTTTTATTAATATATACTTGTATATTATACCTCATCATCATGTATAATTACTTCAAAAAATTTTGGATCATTTGTGATAGAGTTAACAACTCTATTAATAATTGTTGTATCACTTGTTATGTTCACATCGGTTTTTGCTTTCTTCACATGTATTTTGTTGCACGATGGCGTGGATGATCTTTAGGCATGATGATGTGGCTGTCCTTGTAGGATGTACAACGGGTGGTTGAGTCCATGTCACGTAGAGGAGAAGTAGCCAAAAGAATTGTTGTGTTGACACAACACGACGCGCGGAGTTTGTTGAGATGCAAGTCGAGAGCAGTTGAGAAAAATAAGGAGATGAGCTGAGATAATAGAGATGACAGATTTCCTATTCCGAAAAATCCGCTGTCGTGACGGTTGTCGTGTCAACATGGACTAAACAACAAGAAGTGCAAATAAGAAGGAGTCTGTTTTTTTGTTGAGAAATATCCATTTTTTAATCAACTAAACGTGGCTGCATAAGTAATGGAGTGAATCTAGGAAGCAGTTGAAAGAGAAGACCAAGTCAAACATGAAGGCCCTGAAATGTCGCAACAACAATGATGGTCACACTAACCGAAAAGAGAAAAAGGAGGAAAAACTGGTAATTAGATTTAAGGAGAGACGTTGGAGACTTGGATGCTACTCCACTCCACTCCATAAATCAGTTGAGAAGTTTAAGGAGTTGAAGTCTATAAGTAAGAGAGTTTCTCATATTTAACGCTGCACCATTTTTAAGAGAGATTAATTCTTTGTTTAGTCTTTTACTCTCTTTGTTCTTTTGGATCTCATTTGCAGATTATACATTTGAGATTGTATTTTCGTAGAGTAGATTGATAGCTTAGCCAAGTTTGTCTTGCTTTGTATTTCTACTCACTTTTCATTTTTAATAATATTTTTAATCGTGAGACTCGCATGGGTAAATAACTTAACCCACAAAAAAATACATATATTGTACTTTCTGTTTCTCTATTGTTGTGTCGATTGTTTCTACAACACAAAGAGTCTGGGAGTGATTTGTTTTGTTAAGTAGAGAATCTGACTAGTTATTGCATACACTCATACGGTTGAGATACACTTTCAATTTGTATTTAGTGAAGATATACCATAACATCTCATACATCTTGCTTTGATTTGAAGAAATGGAGCTAAAGTGTGAAGATATTTGAATATGTACCACATAACTATACAATGAACAATACACCTGCAATATATTTTTTTAGCACATCAAATTTAATAATATATGTAATATGTACTAAACATTAAATTAATAATGATACAATAAAAAATGGTACTATAATATATTAATTTGAAATAATACATTGCTAAAGAACATGAAGTTTCAAGTTCTCATTAAAATAAAATATGCAAATTTATGATGAAATGCAATTAGAGGTGTTCACGGTTACGGTTCGGAACCGAACCGTAGTTGTGGCGGTTCACGGTTTGGAACCGAACCGTGTAGGATAGTTCCGGTTACGGTTCCAAACCGTCAGTTACAGTTTCGAACCGTCTTAAAAATTAATGCTAATATATTTAAATTTTTGAAATTTTAGTTATATACCAATGCATATTATCATTTAATTTTGTATCACATACTTACCTTTTTAATGTAATACTATAATTACTAGGTAAATATTTATTTTAAGTTAGTGTGAATTATATATAATATCCATATAATAATATATTAATAATGAAATAAATAAAAATATTTTGATGTGTTATTATGTCATGAATACTTAAATTGAATAACACATTAAACACAAATACATTAATGAAATGAAATAAAATAAAATGTTAATCTTCATAAATATAACAATATAAGATGAACACTAAGAAAAAGTTAATTATTTTAATTTATAATATTAGAGTTTAATTAGGTTCTCATCTAGTTAAGTTTTATTTTATTTAATTATTAATGTATTCATAAGTTTTAATGCGTTATTATGAATTATAAAAAGATTGTTATAAAAAATGACTCTTTATAATATAATAAATAAATTAAATTTAAAAATAAAATTGTGATACGGTTTCAAATTGACGGTTACGATTTCGAACCGCCGGTTCACGGTTCTAAATCGAACCGTCGGGTACGGTTACGGTTCGGTTCCGACGGTTCCGGTTCCTTTGAACACCTCTAAATGCAATAATTTAATTGTGTATAAATGTTTATGATGTACCTTATTATTTTTCTGATTTCAAAATATACTTTGTAAGGATCTTAGGATGAAGCTTTAGGGAGGAAACTAAATGCAGGATCTGTATCGATGAGCAAGACTTGATATGGGTCTTTGCTCTTGGTTCTCATGGTTCCACAAATAAAAAGTTAAGTTGTGTATTTATTTATTTTTTTCAAATATGAAGTTGTATAGGAAGTCTGGAAATTGAGTGAATTGTAATATTTTATTCTAACTAATCTAATGAAGAAGTGGAAAAGTTTCATAATAAAAATTAATATTTTATTAAATAATTATATATTGGCTCTACAATTTTCGCAATCTTAAAGATATATATATAAAATGAAAGAAAAACGTATGTATTGTTGTAAAATGGGTTTGTTCAACATGTATAGAATAATGAACTGAGAATAGAAGAGGAAGAATCAGAGAAACTGTGTAGAACAGAAATTGTATTTTTATTCACTTCCTTTTTCTTTACAAGTAGGTTTCCAAATATATATACAACAACAAAAAATGGTAGAAAACTCTAATCTATATAATAAATAATGTCCACATATTATTATGGGTGAATGGTGAAAAATGCCCTATTGTATAACATTTACAACTAAAGTACCCACATTGTAAAAATTACATGAAAAATACCCGAAATTACGAAAGTACCCTTAAATTAAAACTAAAGTTGAAAGATTCTCACCTAGGTAGTGGTGCCGCATCAGGCGCTGCAGCCCCTGATACTTGTGAATTGTGATACAATAGTTGTCTCGGTAATGATAGTCAAACTTTCACTGATTATGCTAAAGAAAAATAGGGAAAATAATGTATATTAAAAGAGAGAGAAGAGGGAGGTTGTATTTGTGTGTTGAATGGGTTTTAAGAGATAGAGGGAGATATTATTTTTAAAAGAGGGAGTACTTCTCCAGAATTTTCGCCGCCGGGTTTTATCTTGGCCAGGTAATTATATTGTCAATCCCTAATTTTTTTTATTCTCCTAATTTATTTCAATAATATTATAGTGGGGTTTTTTTATTTGTTTTTCTTCTCCTAATTTATTCAATTCATTGTTCTCCAGATTGTATTATCCATATTTTTTCTCCAGATTGTGTTATCCATATTTTTTTCTCCAGAGGAAGGTTTTCGTAAAAAGGTATGCAAAATTGTTAATTATTATTGTAAAAAACTTTAATTTCATTTTTATTGTTTAAAAATTGATTTGTATCTAATTATTTAGGCCCGAGAAACGAGGGAGCTACGATTTTTCTTGTTTACTTCACGTGGAAAACAATGGCACAAGAGGTATTTTTTAAATATCAAGTTAATTATGATTTAAATTTGTTAAATACACTTGTGATAATATATAAAATCATATGATTATGTCATTTATATGAGATTTTAAACCATATGTGATTATGTAATTTATTTGATTTTATACGATTTATAAAATCGTTAATTGAGTTTTTAAATCATATGTGATTATGATTGTGATTTATATGTGATTATTGTAATTTATATGTGATAATGATAAAATCCGGACGGTTCGTGTGTGTGTAGAAAATCGTCCGAGTTTATACTTTTAACGTCCGGGTTTTGGTTTTTTAATCATATTTTTAATTTATTAAATAATATAATGTAAAATTAGTATAATTTCAGTGTTAAATAAATATAAATACATCTTAATTATGATTTATATGTTATTATCATGAATAGTGTAATTTGAGTAGTTGTTTATTAAATTTTGTTTATTTTATCATTATTTAATTATTTAATTTAAATTGTTAAATAGTGTAATAGATTGATGTGTGCAAAATTATAAGATTTAACAAATTAGATGTGTGCAAAAATTAAAAGAATAATTATAACTTATATGGTGAAAAACATAATAAAATATATATGTTGGTCCCGAAAGAGCTAGATTGGTGTATGGGGGGGGGGGGGGAATACACCAATTCAAACTTTTTAGGTTTTCTTGTTCAAAGTTTAAGTATAAGGGTTAAGCACTCTTAATAACTTAAGATAGCTTGAAGTAGTAAGGTCAATCTTCTTATTAGGAAGATTAGGTCTCACTCAAATAATACCTTATAAGTGAATAACAATAATCAGGAGACACAAACACAGATTTATACTTGATTAAAGTTGTGTGCGGAAGTTGGTGGTTAATGCTCTTTTTAAGATGAAAACGTTTTCTTTCTTGAAATAGTTAACAACCCAGATTTATATGTATGAGTATGAAGAAGATGATGGAGTAGTAAAACAGAAAGTAAAGAACACAAGAGTTAACGTGGTTCGGGATAAACCTCCCTACGTCCACGGCTCGATCAAAACTAGATCGAAATCAACTAAAGTCTCCTTTCTTTTTACTCGTTGAGTACGAGCCACAAGCTTTATCAAAACTAGATAAATACTTGTGATTACACTTCTTCTTCCTAAGATTGAGAACTACAATCTAGGAATATAACTGGATCAAAACTAGATCCTAACTTTGGGTTTTGAAACAAACAAATATCCAGAAAGTAATAACTCCAAGAAAAGTAAACACTCAAGAGAATTCTTGATTTTGAAGGAGTGCTTTGAACGTTGAAAGCTTGAAGTATTTTGAGCAGAGTAATGGCAGTTTTTTCGCTTGAATTCTCGTGCTCGTTTCTGGAGATGAAGGTGGTATTTATAGCCTCTTGGAAGAAACTATCCGTTGGAGACGATGGCCTTTATTTTTCAACGCATTAATGGCTGCATTAAATGCATGTCAGAGTTGTTGAAGCACGCGCGGCCAAGTGAGAGTTGTTACCACTTTCCTTGAGTTTTCCCCATGTATTGCCATACTGGGAATGATCCTCCGTACAGTAGATTTTGATTTTCTTGTACTTCATTCCTTAAGAGTATGTTGATGATGTGACAATACATAGGGTGGTTGACTTATGACAAATTTAGGTATGTCTGCAGTCCACCGTAGTGTTGGTGTAGAAAATGACAGCTCGCTGTCTCATCACAGATGCATATTGTTTCCTACAATATGATCGAGCTGTTCCCAGTATGTTGGTTTGATTTCCAACCATCATATTCTTGATCTTGAGCTTTGAAGTAGTTAGAGTGAACAGATCGTGATTTAAGATAACGATCTGTTGTTCATGTGACTTCAGTTTCTAACTGTTCCATTCTGTCTCGCTGTTATCTCTAGTTATTTTGTCTCGCTGACCTTGAATTCACTTTGCATCTCGCTGTGCTTTGTTTTAGACTCTGTCTTGCTGTTCTTTGCGACACAATGATTTTCTCGCTGCTCCAATCGATCTGTTAAAGAACAGCTCGCTGTTCTCCATGACTTCCCTATACAGCTAGATAAAAGATGATCACTATAAGTAAGTTTGTAATTACAAACTTCCTTTCACAATTTTGATCATATAAAAACTAATAGATAAATCTGAAATCACATAAGGCAAAAAGACAGCGAGCTGTTAAACTTATGAACTGATTCCCATTCTTCGATCTGTTCAAAGTTTAACATGCTATCAAAGTTTAACATGCTATCATTAACATGCTATCATGACTTCCCTATACAGCCTTGATTGAATTGATGATTCCAGGACAGCTAGAGAAGAATAATACAGATAGGAGTAATATCACGATCTGCTTCTTTTATAAACAAGCTGTACCTTAATAGATAACATCAATTCCATGATTTAAGATTTCGCATTCTTAACTAAGTGTTGTTTCGAATAACATTATCAAAACCATAATAACATTGTAGGGTTCCCAACAATATAAATTATAAAACTTATATGATAATTATGTGAAAAAGTGTAAAAATAAGGTGAAAAATAGAAAACCCAGACGGTTCGTGTGCCCGACCGAAACCGACCGGGTTTTTATAGGTGACGTCCGGGTTTTACGAAAAGACGTCCGGGTGTGAAAAAAAAATAAAAATATTTAATATATAATTTTTTTATTTATAATTATAGGTTCTACAATTTTTGTAAACAAGAAAACAATATCAAACCAATTTTGTAAGTGTAGATTTGATTAAGTGATGATTAATTGAGTAGTTGTTTATTAAATTTTGTTTATTTCATCATTAACTGAGTAGTTGTTTATTTCATCATTAATTGATTTAATTTTATGAATAATTAATAATAGATCCCGTATTTGAGACCTGAGCTTGTGGACTCGTCTATAGTAGCGAGCACGTACTATAAGGAATCGATATTAGAAACAATTTCCAAGACATTAAGGCATGTAGGAGGTGAGGCTCTATTGCAGCGGTTTATGGATAGATGTTTCGGTCATTTTGTTGACTGGAGACCGGGACAGAAGTGTTCCGGCGTGCTTTCGTATTTGGTGGCACGAATGGTGGAGCCTGACGAGGATGATGACGAAGGTTTATTTTTCGTTGTGAACGGAGGTCGGTACCGTTTCGGTGTAGAGGAATACTGCTTGATTAGCGGTCTTCGCTTTGGCCATTCAGATTTCGACACACGCCCTACATATGACTTAGGGCAGGTCGAGCTTTATAATGTGTTTTGCGGCAGATCCTCCACGACAGGAGGAGTTGTACTAAAGACTTTCACGAACCTCTCGGTTGAAGATCCTGACGGAGATTTATACCTTAAGGCGGCCCACGTGCTCTTTGCTGCCTTATTTTTGCGTGGGGCTGATTCGACAGTCAGGATCGACTCGTGGATGTGGGTGCTAGCAGACAATCTAGCCGCGTTCAGCCTATTCCCATGGGGGGCTATATCCTTTCTTTGGATGCGGCATTATTTGAACAACATAAACTGGAATAATGTGAATTACAATCTGTACGGGCCGTCATGGGCACTGTACGTCTGGATGCTCGAGGTATTTCCATGGATGAGCCAGACATTTGGGCGATTGCGTGATGTGGAGATTCAGCCCAGATGTTGTCGTTGGAGGTTCATTTCCAGGATTCCAATTGACGTCATATACCGTATGTTTCATATGGAAGAGGTAAATTTTAATATTTATGAATATGAATTGATTTAAACACCCTCGTTTCCATCTTTTGCCACTGCTACGAACAATATGCCCTTGTTCCTACCTTTTAAGTGCGTCCCATCCACAATTATGACGGGCCTCATCAATAATGGAAAGGCGAGACGAGATGCTCCGAGCGCAACAAACACATGCTGGAATCTATCGTCATAACCGACATCTAAATCAGTGATCGTTCCCGGATTTGTTCTCTCAAGCATGTAAAGGTACCCTGACAACATCTGAAATGACTCATCATACCCACCATAGATCATCTCAATAGCCATTTGTCGTGCTCGCAGCGCCAATTCATATTTAATATGAATTCCAAACTCTTCTTGCAACTCTTGTATCATCCCCTTCGGTTTAATTATCTGAAAATCACGACGAATCTTCTTCGCAAAGTACGTAGCCACAATCTTTGAGTGAACTCTTGTTGGAGGAACGTAGTCAAATGCCATGATGCACGTATGCTTATCAGTAAACTTGTAGACTCTCCAAGACTGATTGGTATCATCACCCGATCCAGATGCACGGAGCTCAAAAGTGCATTTCTTCTCAGGAAGTGAACAAAAAAGCACTAATCGAGTATTATCAGACTTATATGTTCGATATTGCACGCCTCGTTCCATGTGCCACATGCCGACAGCAACTATTAATTGATCCTTCTTGTCATATATGACACCTTTCTCTAAATCTGATAATTGGCTTAGGTCTTCTTCACATGCCACGAGTGAAGCTCTATCTGTCAACGGAATCACAGGCACCAACCAATTTTCCAATTCATCTGGATCCAATTCATGTTCTTCATCAACCTGCAAGTTTGGCGTTGGATGCACCATTTCTATCAATCTAGCAAAACCACCATATTGTCGTATCCATGCAGCACAATCAACAAAAGTAAACTTCCTTATATTCTCCTCGGAATCTGTATCTGATGCATCAGGTTCTGACTCTGTCGAATTAATTTCGTCGATGTCATCATCTTCACAATCTTTATGCACCGAACCAGACGGAGCATCATCTTCACAATCTCTATGCACCGAACCAGACGGAGCATCATCTTCATTCACAGGAGCTCGTATAGGAGATTGCGGCCATGCCCGCCATGTACCAGACGGAACTTCTTCGATATTAATGTCAGCAAACCAATCTGCTACCGCCGTCTGATTAACAAACTCACCTCCATCTTCATTTTGAGTACTATAGTGTTGCGTATCATAGGCCGAAGTCCCCAAGAAATCTGAACCTCTACTCGAGGATCCCACATCATGTGTCTCGTTAGTAATATTCACATACACCACTGGACACCACTCATCGCGAATCAAAAGATTGAAAGAATCATCATTACAAATGCGACGTTTACTACCATCATATGAAGATATCCGGTAAATCTCAAAATTTGTACTCATTCCAATATCATGCAGCATATGTCGTATATTATACCTCAAATCTTCAATCCGAGCAGGGTCTATGGTAACAGGAGTGGACCATTCGTTACCGCCAACATACACATTGTCTTCCCAAAATCCATTGTACCTTGCGTTTATGTACTTCCATCCGTCCATCTGAACAATAAATTACATATTTAGAATCAGAATATAATCAAAATACCAATTAACAAAAACCCAATCGCAATATCTATCACCGAACACAAAACCCGGCCGTGAAAAGTTCAACCAGGCCATTCAACGACCGGGTTTTCATTTTTAACGACCGGATTTTATGTTTTTTTATTATTTCAACTTCTTATGTTATGTTCTTGCTATATCATGAAAATCCTGTCGTTACAGTTTGTATAAATGATAAAACCCGGACGTTTGAATGTAAAAAGGTTGTGTTTGCAAAAAAAACGGCAGGATTTTTTAGAAAAATTCATGTTTTCACGACAGGGTTTTAGCTCATCAAACTCATAACACATTATTCTTTGAAACTCCGGGTTTAAATTTAGTATTACCTCTTTTGTTCACCCAAATCAGCACGCGCTATTGTTTTCTCCTTGTTTTCTTCTTTCTTCTTCTCTCCTTCTGTCTTATTCTCTCTCCCTTCTCTCGTTTTTTCCAATTGTGAATGAGATAATGACATATGAATGAGCTACTTCATTTATGCATGTAGGGCCTTCATTTGACCCACATTTTTTTTACCCACAGTTTGTACTAAATCACATGACATATAATAATTTTTTTTACCCACATTTTAATTTGTCAATATAAAATTAGTATTACTAATTAGTATAAAATTATGAATGTAATACTATAAAATTAGTATATTACGGTATAAAATTATCCACGGTATATTACGGTATAAAATTATGCCTTCATATTTTATCAAATTACGGTATATTACGGTATAAAATTTTACGATATAAAATTAGTGTTGGGTTAATTTCATATTAATGGAGTGCATTTCGTAATATGCATTCATATTAAATTAGTATATAATTTTACGTAATATGCCTTCATATATTAAAATTTCATATAAAATTATCACTATATTAGTATGGGTGCCTTCATATAATTTACATATATTAGTTATCACTATAATTGTCAATATAAAATTAGTATATACCCACATTAGTATATGCTTTCATATAATTTACGTATGATTTAATAATTTTCTATTTAAAAAGCAATTCATAATTATTAAATCAAATCATTTGTCAATCATTGCATTGATTTACCCATATTTTATATAAAATAAAAATTGACCAAAGTTAATTTAGGAACTTCAACATTAATTTGGATATTTTTCATAGATAACTTACAAAGAGATTATTTTTTATTTTTAGTTATGAAAATGAGTATTTTCTCATGTAGCACCCTATTATTATTTATAACATGTATGAAAATATATAATGTCATTTGGTTAGGTGGTAGCATGATAGCGTAGACTTTTACCTTTACGTTAGTAGCTGAGAACATACTTATAAATCTAGGAATAATTTTATATTTTATGCATAATATGATATAATGGTTTTGCATATTTTATAGTAATTCATATTAACTTATGTTTTTCTCTTTCATGGTCAACTTAGTAAATCGCACTACAAAAAATGCATTTCATAGTAACGGAATAGTAATAGAAAAAAAAATCGTTTCTAAATTTTAACGGATTATGAACGAAATTATTATGAAATTGTTGTTCAATTTTAGTAACGGAATCAGTGAAAAAATTATCCATTATTAAATTTCAGAAACGGGATTTTCATTACTGAAATTGAAAATTCCATTACAATTTCGTTGTTATATAGCAACAGAATATATTCCGTTGTTAAATTTTATTAGCAACCATCGATATTACTACGAATAAATTCGTTACTAATATTTTGAGTAACGGAATTTCTTGTTTTAGTAAAGAAAAATTTTGTTGCTAAATTAATTTTTTTTTGTAGTGTCTTGGGCTCACTAAATCATTATCCTACTCTATGTAATATTATATTTTAGTTACTTATAATGCTATTTGTATGGATGTTTCATATAATAACATCTTATATTTATTATTATTTGTTAAATGAATTTTTTTTTATAAAATTTATGTAATTAAATGGTAAAACATAAATAAGTTTTGTAGAATATAGATGTACTAAAAATTATTTTAATTTACCTTATTATTTGTTGTTGGAATGAAAATGCATTTTGTTGGAGTACAAATAATACGAACAATGGTATTGGTTGGAAGCTGAATAGTTTTTTTGATAAGCTAAATTGAGAGGTTAAAGAGTTTTGTTGTTGGAAATTGGAATGTAGAAGTTGAAAAGTTGCATAATAGAAAAATAATATTTTATTGGTGTATGCATTAGTATTTTGACGCTAAAAAATTTGACGAAGATTCAGCTTTAATATATTTAATATAGATTTAACTTTCAAATAGGGACTCAAAAAGCAAAGTTCCAAGAAAGTATATGATGGGATACCCTCAATTTTGAATCATCTAAATTGAGTATATAAACTTAGAGGGTGTTTAATAAGATATTTAAGGAACTTATTAAATTTTAGAGTGATATATGAATAATACCCTATTTTGTAACTTAAACTTAAAAATGTCCTATCTTGTAAAACTCTATTAAAAGTACTCAAATTATGTGATTTTGACCATTATACTCTTCTTAACATAATTTCTCCATTATCAATATAGTTAAAGCTAATTAATACTTCAAATATCATAAATCATGCATTTCAATCAGGCCCATCACACTTCCGCATAAATAAATTCTATATTAATACCAACTTTCATACCTTCTTTGACCGATAAGCTGTCGGGTCGTATCCACCGGAAGTTTTAGGGACCTCGTCCAACCACCCGGAGCACCGTATGGTTTCCAGACGCAGATTCCTTCAACAGCTTACAGTACAGCCCTCGTTCGTTTCCTACCCGGGGCGTATAAGTATTTGGTTGGTAAAAATAAGGAAAATATAAATTCAGAAGAGGATGAACAAAAGCCCAAATCTTATTAAGGAATTATAAATATATATTACATACTAATTTAATCTCCTTTAGGGAGGAGACTAACTTGTTTAGCTACCTATGGTAGCGGAAATTACTATCATAAACTGGAAAGAAGAAAGATTACAAAGTTTATTGTTGGAGAGAAGTAGGAGAATTTTCGATGATCTCTACTCTCCCCAATGGCTTGTTTATATAGGAGGTTGGAAGACTCCTCCCTCCTTCAATAATTGCCTCAGATGCTTTATCCGTCAATAATGCTTCTTCACGTGAAGCTGGGTCCGGATAATGCTGCCGACACAAACCTCTCTTAGTGGCTGGACCCCTTCTTTGAATTAGTGGTCCATCTTTTAACTTTTATTCCACCGACGATTCTTTTTATGGTGGAACGTCCTTTTCTTCCACCCACCATTGTCGTTTTCTTTTTGGTGGGTGCTGCTTTATCAGATGCTTTCTTTTACCGAAAGCATCTCCTGCTTTATCTTCACATGGTCTTTTTATTTCTGTCGGCCATCTGTCTTTTTTGGAGGGCCCCTTAAGCCTTTTCCTTTTGGAGGAGTCTTCGTCTCCTCATACTCTCGGGCTCGGAACTTCTTCTTATCTGGTTTGGGTAAGAAGCCCTTTCCGAACTCAGGTTCACGCTGGACCGGACAATCCGAACATATCCTGGACTCCCAGTGGCCAACATGAGCCATATTGCAGAATTTACGATGAGTCTCTTTACTCATCGCCATCTTGTTTTCCCACAGAAGAGTTCTTTTTCGTTCGAACGCGTCTTCTGCGAACTTGGTTGTTTTCCCTGTCATGGTATTTAACAGGAATGATCCATTTGCTGAGTTCTGAAAGAACTTGAATGGAAACTTGACTTTGTCCATCTCTGTGAGACAGACCCATAATCCCCATGCTCGCCTGGTAGTGATTTGATCATCTGAGATTGAGGCGATCATTGGAACATCATTCGTTGGTGCCTTGATTTGGTTAAAGGCATCCATTCGGGGTCTTCGAAGCCTTATGTAATGAAAGGCCTCATGATTCCCTTTCCCTGCTGGTTCTGGGGCTGCACTGATGAAAAACAGCTCTAAGGTATCTCCTCGGCAAAGTTGTTCGTTGTTTGCCCAGGTATCATGTACCGCTTCCTGGATCCATCGGGGTAGACCCTTTATCTCCGAAAACGATGGGGACATAGTATAAACTGAGGCGAGTGCCCCAAATTCATACCACTGTTTGACTTCATGGGGTTTTGATCCGAGCATCATCCAAACCCTCGGATATTTCCCCGAGGTATCAATCCTAGTAGTGCTTGGATTAATACCCATCCTTGTAAGTAATTTCTCCCAATTTGCCTGATAAACCTGTTCAGCAGAGGAGAAAATAATCAAATTAGTATTAGACTCAGATTTGCCTGTCATGGGCCTGAGACTAATCTCTCCCTCTTTTTCCCCAGAGGTGGAGGGTTGACATGATGTTTCAGGTGGTGAAGCCTTAGCATCATCTTTTTCTTGGGCCAGTGGTTCAGACTCCACTGACTTAGAACTTGCTAGAGGGGTATTTGAATCCCCATCTGCCGGTTTAGGTGCCGGAACACGAAACTCTGCTATCTCCAGAGGTTTTCTGGAAGCCCGCAGGATTGGTTTTTCCAAAGCCGACCATAACTGAGTACTGGTCAACATACTGGCTCGTATCCTACCAGAGACTTTCGTCTTATCGGTAGCCTGCATCTTCCCCATTTGATCGGCATGGAGAACGCACTCGTCCCATTCCTCCAAGAGCATTTCCAAATTTTCTCGGAGATGCTTTTGGGCTAGCATGATGGATCTAACCTCAGCTGGCTCCATCTCTTGTCAAAAAATCTGCAAGAATATTTTCATGAGATTTTAACACGACAATATCATAAATATAATATTGACATAAAGCTTGCCATCTAAGTAACCTAGCATTTTCAGGTTTTGATGCTATGTTATTTCTTAGGAAAGCTTTAACCTGTGTATTATCAACTTTTAAAGTAAATTTCTTTGCTAATAAAAATAAAGGCCATTTTTTAAAAGCCTTTACTACTGCAAAGAATTCCTTCTCGTTGATATGCCATCTGATGGCCTCATTTTCTGAGAATAAACCACTACAATATCTGCAAGGTTCTTCTCCATAAGGAGTGATCTTCATGAGGACTGCTGCCCACCAATGATCACTCGCATCTGTATAGAGGACCAGATCATCCTCATCCTGTGGAATAGAAAGCTTTGGGAGATCTTTACATTCCTCCTTTAGCTTTTTCATTCCCTGTCGATGTTCTTCCGTCCATATAAACGGAACATATTTCTTTAGTAGATTACTAAAGACCTTCCTGTGTTTCGCAAGATCTTTGATAAACATTCCTGCGAAATTAACAACTCCCAAAAAACTCTGAAGTTGTTTCTTCTCTTTTAATGTTTCTGGAAAATCCTGGACCTTCTGCACAATATGATCTTGCAAAGTTATTCCAGACTCATCGATCTCTATTCCCAAAAACTCCATTTTTTGGGTCGCAATTACTGCCTTCTTCTCTGAAAGCACTAATCCTTCTTTATAACAAACATCTGCAAATAAATCAAGATGTTTGATATGTTCATCCATATCTTTTGATGTTATAAGTATATCATCAATATAGACAAACATAAAAGAAAAATAATCTTTAAAAAGATTATCCATCTTTCTCTGGAAAATCTGGGGAGCATTAGCTAACCCCATTGGCATTACGTTCCAAACGAAATGCCCCTGTGGTGTTGAGAAAGCTGTAAGTCTTTTGCTTTCTTCCTCCATGCGAATCTGGTAGAAACCTGACTTGCAATCAAACTTTGAGAAGACCTTAGCATTGCGTATGCAGTTAATAAGGTGATCTCTACTTGGAATAAAATACCCATCAAACTCTAGAATATCATTAATCCCTTTGTAATTAATGACAAGTCTAGGTTTACCTCGCTTGATCTCACCATGATTCCTTACCAGAAATCCAGGGCTACTGTAAGGTGAACTAGCCGGCTCGATCAACTTCATATCAATATGTTCTTTGATAATAATTCTCATATCCTTCTGATCAATCAAGTTCATCAGGATAGGTCTGAATCTCACGAACTCATGCACCCTTTCCGGCTTCACCTTTAAGGTTGCTTTGAGTTGGTTCTTCTCCCACCAGGCCAAAGGATTCTCATTGTAGCATCTCGAGATCTTCCTTTTGACATCGGCAAGGGACACCTGCATTTCAACCCTAATTTCTTTGTTAGAAATCAAAGCTGCTTTAAGGATCTGGATTTCCTCCTCTTGAAGATCATCCTCCCGGATGCAGCTAAGCACTGCTTCGCTAAATCTTCTTTGATCCTTCATCTTAGGATGACGAAGTTTGCCTTCATCTTTCATATCACCACGCTTGCTGCGAAAGGCTACGGGAATCTGTCGATTAAACGCCTTCCTCAGTCTCTGAACAATGATTTTATGCTCACAATTGGTTGTGAACACTAATCTTCTTCGCTCATTGTCCTGCGTGTATCGTTTGAACATCTGTAGGAAATTATTTCCTAACAGAACATCAGCTCTCGTATCATGAAAATACATCGGTGGAGTTTTAACCTTATACCAAGGTGTTTGTCCCGCTCCTCCAATTAATATTTCCACTTCTTTTACTCCTTTGGATAAGAGTAAAACTCTTTTAGAGAAATCTCGGCCAGCAATTTGAGGTAAAATATCCTCAACTTCTTCTGGGAAAATTCCCCTTCTTGCTGTGCATATACCTGCACCTGAATCAATATAGGCCGAGAAGTACTCTGCCTTATATTTTTCATATAACACTCCCACTGGAATGTATATCGAGAAAGGACTTGTCATACGATTAGGAGTCGTCGTTCTTCTATCGTAATCATCATCCCTTGGTCCATCGGTTTCCAGGGCTTGAATCTTTCTAAAAAATCCCGCCCTAGAATCAGAACATCTTCTCGTCCTGCTCTGCCTTTAACCTCTACCATAAAACCCCCTAGGTCAAGGGTTCCATTGTAATGGTTAACCTCCGGCTGCTGGAGATAATATAAGACACTACATGGAAAGTTATTTTCCCATCTTGTAGCATCAAATCTGGTTGTCATCCCTCTCCATCCCTCTGGACATTTCAGATTGACTGAAACTTGAGGATTCCCTAGGAATTGGGGCTGACTTTCTTGGATAAGTTTCCTCCCAAAGGGTTGAGATATAATTCTATCTCCTTGGAAGGATAGTCTTCCTGAGCTTATCTTAAGACTTTGATCATGTCTTATGACTGGCCTCTCTTGAATTCGAATGTTGACCTCCCTCCTTTGTGGAATCTCCATTCTATCGGGACCAATTGCTGTAGTCACCTTTTTGAAGATATCAGGTATTTCGATAAAAGGCTTTCCCAAGAATAACTTTGTATGATGGGAGTTGGAAAGTGCATACGAAATCTGATATGTTATCGAATAAGGTGTATTCCCCTCATCCAATAACTCCTTCCTCTTGAAGTCCTGATATAGGGTCAGAGCTTTACTGAAACCCGAGTCGTTGAGATTGTATGCAATCTTAGGATATACAATCCCCACCACTTGGCCTGCACAAAGATTCCCCGTGATGGTTCCCATCACCGAATCTTGTAGGTTTCTGATTCTCCTATCACATATGGCTATGTCAATTGGAGCATTAATTCCTGTGAACATCGTGGATTTGAGAACCAGTTGAATTGCCCCGATATGAATCCATCTCATCTTTTCAGCAATTTCTGGTTTAAGTTTCTCCAAATCCTCACGTATGTCGCTTGCTGGAATCAATTGCATCTCCACTTGATTCCCCGTAAACTCGATCGGAAGCGACATCTCTCGTCTAGTGATTCCATAGACGATATGATGTTTCCTTCTTCCCAAACTGAAATTCCTTAGAACTTCGTCTAGGTTGCTGGCATTAAAACCTTGATACTTCTGAATGTTCAAGGTTTTCTTCATGATTTTTTCGATCAGGTTTGGCGAGATCATCGTTCTACTGGAAAATACAGTTCGATCCTCTTTCTCCTGATGACAAGACTCAGCTTCAGTCTGAAGATTCTGTAGATCCATCAGAATCCTCATCTTCACTAAGAATCTCTTCTTGCTCATATATACTCTCATCTGAGGGTATATCTTCAAATTGGTACACTTATACCAAATCCTGATAATATATGGCATCTTCGATGTCTGGAGTAGACTCGAACTTTCGCATGCCTCTTTGCTCATTATCTGGGCAATTTGTTGAAATATGCCCTCTTGCCCCGCACGTCCAGCAGTTACAATCTTTAAAACTTTCATTGGCTCTAGTTTGAGCTCTCCTAAAAGTTTTCTTTGCTGGAGTCCTGGAACTGGATCCTTGGAACGAACCCCTGCTTCTGGCTGGTCCGCTTCTTTGTCCAGTTTTGTATGATCTAGCCTTCTGTCTAGACCACATCGTCCTTGGCTTCCAAGATCTTCCTCTTGGATTTCTTTCTTTGGAATAGGGTTGGTACCTATTCTTTCGTCTTTTGGTTATTGATGGCTCGCCTCCAATAACAACTGGAAGATCATTATCTTCACAGTTCAGGTGGGCTGCTTTGTTGATCCTTCGCAGCTTCTTCAGGTTTTTCTGAGCAGTGGCTTGTTGACACCACTCTGAAAGCTTTTGATGTACATAAGACATCCTCTTGGCTATGCTGTCACTGCCCTTGGGGATATAATCTCTTATCATCATCTCCTTCCATGGGCTCGGAAATTTTAAGAAGAAAATTTCCTTTGCGATAGTCTCATCAGCTTTTGACTGATGCTGGTAGATCGTAAAGAGCTGAAGAAATTTATTGAGCGCCTTTGGATCCAAGACTGTAAGTCTTAGATTATATAACGCCAATAGATACTTTCTTCTTTTCTCTCTATCGAATCCCTCGTAGTATCCCTCTCCGATGAAATGGTCTTTGAAGAGGACACTCATTCTTCGGATAATCTCCGAGTAGGATTCCACTTCGAAGCATTGATTTCTTACTTCGAGGTGTAATCCTTCCCAAGCGATTTTTACTACGCCTGCGAGACTGGTTTCAAGAATCTTAACCAGTCCTTCTTTGTTGACGTCGAGAGTAGCTGCTGCAATCCGCATTGCTCCTCCCCACTCGTCGATCACTGATTCTCGATCTTTGAAGCTAACTTCATCAAGATCAAGCATTACGCCATATGGATGGATGGGATCCAGGGTAGCCTTTCCAACCGGTGAATCTTGGATTCTAGGTTGTCGCCTCCTTCTGGTTCTTTCCATTAGTATAGCCTCGTCCGGTACCGTTGCAGTATATGAGGGTCCGGCATGGAAATCACGAGCTTCTCTCATTACTTCTTCTGGTGGTGGTGGTGGTTGCTGATTTAATGGTACGGCAGCATGTCCTTCCACCATCTGATGTTGGTTCATCTTGAGATCAACCACCTTCATGTTAGCAAAAGATTCTGCTAACTCTCGTAGATCTTCAAGTCCGATTCTTTCAAGGTAACTCATGATTTTTCACCTTGAAATAATCGTACATATCTTTCCACTTAGAGGATCTTTTCCTTTATCCTTCACCGGTATAGGATATTTTGGCCCTTCGGGGAAAAGCATCTTGTTTCTTCTGGGTAAACAAGATTTGTTCTCCAATTGGCCAACTCTACTCTGAATATCTCGCAAGATGATAAGGATCTCATCTTGTTGACTTGATATTCTTTTTATCTCCTGAGGTACAGTAATTAGACGGTTGCCATAATTTTGTACCGTCTTCTGGATCTCCCTTAAATCAACCGAGAATTTTGATATGTCAGGGTCGATTTCTCGGAAGACCGGAGTGAACTCCCTCCTGTCTTGACTCATTAGAAATGGGTTGAATGTCTCATTTCCATTTGCTGGTTTACCTCTCTTTGCAGAGAGAGGTTTGCTGTTTGCAGATCTTGGTATCTGCGCATCATAGTGATAATCCGTGACTGTTCATCTCCGGATACAGGACTATGAATCCTCTCGTCCAACTTGGAAGCCCAAAAGAAAAATTTCTCTTGGTGCTGTCTATTCATAATCTCCAATATTTGGAGAAAATTCCTGTAACCAAAGCATCTCGGACAAGCGTCCGGATCCATATTCTCTTGGAGTCTCCTCCGTTAGGGAAAAAATTAAATGCAATAAATAAATATAATTCCTTAATAAACCCAGGGCTCTGATACCATTTTCGAAGCGCTTGTTTAATGATAAGATTTAGTAAAAAAACATGTAAATAAAACATCCACATGTTCTAATTTTAATAAGTAATATGCCCAAAATTTTCATAAAAACCCGGTCGTGAAAAACAAAAATCCGGTCGTTACATATTAAAAACCCGGTCGGTTTTGGTCTCAAAACCCGGTCACTATTCATCAACCCGATTTTGATTTTAATATGAAAAACTTTCCTTTTTTAAATTTTCAAACAATCTTAAGATATTTTGAGCATCTTACTAATTAAAATCATTTTGAAATATTATGGATTAACTATATATATATAATAGAGAAATTTGCATTTTTAAACAAGGATAAGCATGGGTAAAATAGTCTTTTTGGGCACTTTTCTTATACTTTTACAAAAGAGGGCACAATTCCTTTTATTGTTACGAAAGAGGGCATTTTTCATAAATAACCCTAAATTTTATGTTACAAGAGAATAAAAATTGTTAAAACGTTTAAAGAATTAAAGTTATAAGATAGAGAGAAAATTAAAAATGCCCCTCTTTCAAAATCATATGTGGAAAATGCCCCCATTTTTGTTTTAATGTGAAAAATGTCATTTAAAAAAAATCGAAATTAATGTATTTTGTGTGAATGTTTGTGCCTCAACCGACATGTCAAAGTTGTACATATGAAAATAATACATTTAAATTTGTTTTGAAATATTCTTTCTTCTTTTAACTTTAGCATTTACAACAAAAAATAAATAATTGTGAGACTCAAATTAAATGTGTAGTATAATGGACTATATAATGATATAACATTATAAAAAACTTGAACTAACGTACACATTCAAACTCTAAAAAAAACTATCTCATATTTCATTTTCAATCTATAAATAAGGCTTAAACACATCCGTGGTGTGGAATTTTCAAGTGAAATTTCAGGTACGCGTTTTTATCATGAAAATAAACGGTATACTTTTCGGATCCCTCAAAAATTACTTGCGACCGCTCAGGGCATGTCCATGAGCGGTCCGTGTAGATAACCGAGAGGTCCCTCCTTCCCTATGTATATTGATATTATTTAAACATTACTCTATATTTTATTTCGCAATTAAAGCATGTATGAATAATATAAACAATAAAGTACGTATTAACTTGTCATATATTGAGTGTTTATTGTTTAATCTTTTGTATTTTTTTGTTAAAATGTGATAAAAAAATCTTAGAATAATTATTTAGATTGATTGTATTTGGGATCCCTCGTAAAAGTGTTGGACCGCTCGTGGACATTGTCTAAGCGGTCCATACAGTTATGGGAGCGGTCCCAAAGATATTGTGTATATTATAATTTATTGGATTTTTCTATGATTTTTAATACTGAAAATATGATTTATTATATGTTTTGTATAATATTTGAAGTTTAAATGCATAATAACATGGTAAATTCATATATTCTTGACATATATTACAATATTTTTGTTTTACTTTTGTTTTATAGATGATGGAATTCGTGTATGTGAACATGAGGTATGGAGGATATTGGGAGAAATGTTGTTATATGAACGGACAAGAGCAAATTGTGCCCCTCGCCAAAACTAACATTTCAGTGTATAATTTGAGATGTTATATTGACAACATATTGAGCTCATATGGTAGAGATTATCGCGTATCTTATATGTCCAGCTCGCAGCATGGAAGACTTATAGATGTCAGTTACGTAGGGATGAAAAATTCGTGCGGTTGTGTTTTAATGAATCATCTCATGTTGTGTATGTGACTTCGGACCTTCAGTGCTCATCTTCGCAGCCAAATGTTATGTCATCCCAGATTGATGCATATTACCCTACTTATGAATATGGGGCTGGATATGCATCTTCGTACGATGTAGGAGGGACCTCTCAGAACACGAATTGGCGGGAAGAGCTTGAAGAAATTGAAAGAAATGTTGCATCGTCTGATTGGTTTTATGATGGTAACTTTGGTTCATATTTTCATGGAGATGCCTCTAATGAGCGAGTGAGCACTATTCCAGATTTAAATATTGCAGAGGCAGGTGAACAACCATTAGAAGATGAAAAGAGCGAGGACGATGAGGAGGACTCTGATTATGAACCTATTTCAGAGCCATCAGGCAGTGATGAAGATGAAGTAGAGATTGAGAGAACAACGAACAGGGTTATGTTTGCTGAATGGGTAGCTTGGATACACGAGGAAGGTGAGATGCGAAGATTGCTAGAAATGATGTATCTGAACAATGAAGGTGAGACTGAGGAAAGGTCATTTGAGGAAGGACCTTTATTAAATTGGATAATGTCAATGATTTCAACTGGTGCCACTAATTGGGATATTTTATGTGAAGATTACGAGCCTATTCAGGGATTAGCTGTGGGATCTTTATACGATGAAAAGGAGGAAATTAACATTTCAGCTGGTTTGTGGAATTTGGAGAAAAAAAGCAGAATATAGGGTTGTAAAATCAGATACTCGAAGAGTTTATTGGAGATGTCGAATATCGAGAGGTTTCTCCTTCATTCTGCGGGCAATATGTCAAGGTGGTCAATGGGGAATAGTTAAGTGGTGTGGAGAGCACACGTGTGGAAATGTGTTTGTGAATCATGCACCGAAAAAGGTTCACTCGAAGGTGATTGGGGCTTACTTTTCCAAGAAAATGAAAAATACGAATGAAATTGTGAAGCCGAAGGTTACACAACATGAGCTTGTATCAATTTTTGGTATGACAGTTACTTATGATGTGGCGCTTAGGGGGAGGAACCATGCTGTTGAGATGATATATGACAAATTTGAAGAATTATTTCAATTGTTGCTAGGTTATTTACATATGTTGGAAGCAAGTAATCCTGGGACAATCACAGATCTCAATATTGGTCCTGATAGAAGATTCCGGCATTTATTTGTTGCTCTTGGACAGACAAGAGCAACATTTTCTATGCGTTTGCGCCCATTGCTAGTCGTTGATGGCACCTACCTCAAATGGAAGAATAATAGTATTTTATTCGTTGCAGTCACGAAGGATGCAAACGAGCAAATTTACCCATTGACGTTTGGAATTGGTCTTATTGAGAATAATGAGTCTTGGATTTGGTTCTTGACAAGAGTTAAAAGAGCATATGGTAGCACGCCGAACACAGTAATTGTATCAGATGCACATGCTTCAATTGCCCATGCAGTGAGTTTAGTTTTCCCGAAGCTAGTCATGGATTGTGCTACTATCATTTAAGCGGCAAGATAAAACGGTATGGAAAGATTATTCTTTTCATATTTCAGAGAGTTGCATACATGTATAAGCAGTCAGAGCACTTGAGAAGAATGAATATAATTAAAGATGCAAAGCCGGAAGCTTATGAATATTTGATAGAGGTTGACCCTGCTAAATGGGCACGCTCGATGTGTCCCGTTAGATGATTTAGCTTTCTAACGTCTAATGCTGCTGAAAGCTTTAATCGGAGTTTGTTGTGGGCACGACGTTTACCCATTTGCTCTCTTGTAGAGGCAGTAAGGTTTTTGATGGAAGATTGATAAAGTAGTACGTGTAGATACATATGTTTATAAAGTTGTAGCGAGCACCAGAACAGTGATGGTTGATCTCAACTTTTGGACTTGCGAATGCATGGAGTTTCAGATGGACTTAATGCCGTGTGCACATGCAATTGCTGCAATAACGTAAGTGCCCAATATTTTTATGTATTATGTATATTACGTTATAATTTATTTTAATTTATTATTAAGTCTATATAATAAATTCTTTTTTAATTATAGCAAATCAGGAAAGTCATTGGTGGACTACACAACACACTACTATAAGACGTTTGCATATTTGGAAGCATACCATTTCAATATCTTTCGTGTTCCTCATAAGTCTATATGGCGTCTTCCACCAAATGTGGCTAACATAGAGGTTCTCCCGAACAAAGCTATCCGTTTGCCAGGAAGACCAAGAACGAATAGGCGTAGATCAGGTGCTGAACCAAGAATGAATAGGAGTAGAAGATGCTCACACTGTGATCTATCAGGACACACAAGTCCTAATTGTCCAGATGTAGCAGACGACTACTAGTATTTGATATTAATTGTTTATTGTTAGTTGGTATTGTATGACAATATTTATTGTTTAATTTTACGTTTAGTTGGTATTGTATGACCATATTAATTATTTAATTTTACGTTTAGTTGGTATTGTATGACAATATTAATTACTTTATATTGATTACTTTTAAAAAACTTTAGATTGTGTATTTTTTTTAAAACATTAACTAAAACATAAATTAAATAAATTCAAGTTCATCAACCGTCTAAAACATAAATATTACATCATTGACAAAAACTAAATATACTAATTGCTAATTTTTCATGATAATCCTTCAAATTGTCATTTCCCCAGTCTATGCTCAGAGATCTACTAATGATTCACTCTACTGCCATGCATGTCAATGGACCAAAAGTCTATTTGTCTATTTAAGTGAATTGTTCTTCGTGCGGTACATCATTCCATCTGAAGTATTGATCAGTTTCAGTCAGTTGTAACCTCTAATGCCTCCAATAATAACAAAACTTAATGACGCAGTGGAGCAAATAATATAGGGGTCGCAGTTGGTAAATAATGTGTTGATATTGTTGCCGACTATACGAATGCACATTGGGATCGTAAAATGAGAATGTCCGATCTACCAAATTAACCTCTACCACAACGTATGTAGTCTTCAACCGACATGGAATAATAACCTTCAAACGAAACAAAAAAAAAATTATATTTATTAATAAGTACACAATCTTAAAAAAAAAAGTAAATTATTATTATGTACCGTAGTAGCATTCCACCAATTTGGAACTGTTGACCCAGCTCTCGTTCCATGAAGTACTTCTAGCACACTCATATGTGGTTCATACTCCATTTTGAAGAACGTCTCGTATTCCTCCCAATTTCCCAATTCGTAAGGTGCTGCTCTAGTAAGTAATTCGACGTAATCTTCATTTAATTGAATATACATATACACATAATGATTAAAAATAAATAAATAATTAATTTATATATACCTAATATTGTTATAGAAATTACTTACAAAGAAATCAAGATCGCATATGACAGTCCTCTCATCGATGTGGTTTGAAAATACAACATCATTTTGGATCAATCTAGCTCTAAACATCATCATGCACAAGTTCATAATCTACATGAAATATATAAAAATTGGTTAAGATCCATAATTAATTATATACAATATGCAAATTATTTTATTAAATATAACATATATACCGGAACATCGAATTCAAAGCGAAACATCTTCTTGAAATCTTTCACAGTTAAAGGGCTCTCACTCTCCATCAATGTCACAAAGTGATCTACTTTGTTCCTCAAGAACTTCCTAAATTTTGCGCGTGACTCCTTACTCGGCATATTTGGGGCTGGAGTTGGTATATAAACAGTATCTCGTGGTTCATCTTGGACAGTGGTATTAAACATCACGCCCTCACTATCATCTTCACCACAAGTTGAAATAGGTTCTACGTCTAAGGGTGTAGAACAAAAGGCCGAATAAGAAGCAGACTACAAATAAAAAATCTAAACTAATAAGTTGAAATAAGTTCCACTGGATCTGTGAAGCTGGGCAGTGAACTCCTCGGAGGATCTACATGTGAATGCCTTGGTGGATCATCACTACTTCTCACATCGGAAGGTCTAGCTGACATTGATATGTGAGGGCTACGACGACATGTATCAACCACTGGGGCACTGCGTCGTGAACTGCATCGAATGATATCGATCACTTCTAACATCCACCTCTTCAATTTTTGATCAATCCTCTCTTCGTGCTTCTGCCACTCCAAACGTTGTCTCCTCTCTGACTCTTCTAAATGAGAATTAATCTCAGACCGTATAACCTCCCAAACTGAATCAGTAACATTTCTATGGGCACCACTACTACTAGATGATGAATCAGTAGGAGGTCGCTCTACCCTAGTGTGCTTTCCCAAATCACGTCGTTGTCTATAAGCTCTCACTGGTGATACAGTGGCATCTGATAATTCATCCGCTATAGGATTCTCAACATTCCGTGTTGAGCGCGGACCTTGGACATCGAGGTGTGAAACGTGACCTCTCGCTCGAGGCACCTGTTATTCAACTCTGAACTGCTCCCCCCTCGACAACGAATTAGAAAAGGGTGCATAATGCACTGACATAGGGTAATCACAATTTATAGAGCTCCAGTACGGTAGTTGTGTCTCTTCCACGTCTACAATTATATCTGAAATATCATAACCCTGTAAAAAATAAGTGAAAATTTATAGTTAGTAATAAAATTATCACTATAATTTAAAATAATTTAAAATTAATAAATTACATATCATTCATTACCTCTAGATCAAAGTAGTCGTGTAGTCGTTCAATAGTTTCGTTTGGCTTCTTTCGGAATCTCTATCTCAAGCACCTTGGATACACATGCTCACCTCTAATCTCACTAGCACATGGACCAAGTTCCGGAATTACCTCTAATCCCCATACCATTAAAGCCCACACGGGCCCATAGAGATGATATCTATGCCTATCTTGTGTTTTCCTCATGTAGTTTTGAATGATCTTATACGAGTACCCACCCCAAGGAAAATTATAGAATTCATCCATATCCTCCACCAATGCCCACAACCAGGAGAATATGGGCTTTTGTGCATCGTGCCCGAACACAAATATATAAGCCATCAATACGTGAGCTATACGTAAATGAATATCACTATTTGGATCGGGAATGCTGTTACGTGAATCTTTAAATTGTGATAACACGTCAACTGTCGGTATGCTTAAATTGTTGCATACGATCCTATAAATGTTCAGATTACTAGGATCAATGGTGACAGTACTATCGAAACTGGATGCCCCAAAACACAATCCAGTTATCAATGCATGATCCCGAATTTTATATTCTACATTCATGCCATTTAAGTGGAACCAAATCCCGGTTCTTGTATAAATGGCCCGACTCACTATGCCATGCAATGCCTGATTTGCAATGACACCCAGATTTCACCCAATAAAGTGGCCAAATGACCCACTAATGAATATATCTAATAGATTATGATCCCCGACATCGATCAATTTACTCTTAATATCCTCTAATAAGGTTAATCTACAGTACGTGTTTGGATGTGATATACGATTAATCGAAGTAGGTCTACGGTACCATGGACGTTCCATTACCTACAAACAATTAATTTCTTTATATTATATTCTAATTATGTCGTTTAACATTTAAACACAACTAAAATAAATAAATAAAATTCATATTTAACAACAATAATACATAATGAATCTATATATTGTTGGATCCCTCAAAAATTGCTTGGGACCGCTCGACGTGTACCAAGTGGTCCGTGAGATTTTCGAGGGATCCAATTTATACTATCATGTAATCCATTTTTCATGCTATGTTTCATAATCAGATATATAAATATAGGCTTTAGGACTTCATAACAATCAATTACGTTAACAAATTACACTATGACATATATTTCAGCATAAAAAACGTCATAATCATAAAAAAAAAATAGGGGCAAATGCTAAAATACCCATTTTGATAAGTAAAAAATAAAAAATACCCACTTAAAAATAAAAGATAAAAAATACCCACTTTTTATAATAGCATGATGAAATTGATCATGTGTTCATGTTATTCAAATTTAAAATAACTTGAATAACATGAGCACATGATGAAATTCATCATGTTATTGTAAAATAACATGAGCACATGATGGAATTCATCATGTTATTGTAAAAAGTGGATATTTTTTATCTTTTATTTTTAAGTGGGTATTTTTTTATTTTATTTTATGAAAGTGGGTAATTTTACCTATTACCCCAAAAAAATATATCTAACATTAGAATCACGTAATAAGCATGCTGTGATTGAGATCCCTCGATAATCTCACGGACCGCTCGGTACACTTCGAGCGGTCCCAAGCAATTTTTGAGGGATCCCAACTATATGTTAAACATATATGTAATTCATGCACATTACCGTAATTTCTTCTGGAATATCTTCGTCCGAGTCCACCATGTTGGAGATTTTAGTGTGTGCCGTGTGCCTGAGGGATATGAAATCAATGTGGCCGAAAGTTATGCAATTTTTGGGGGATATTGGGAGATATGAATTTTTATTTTTGGGTGAGAGATGTGAATTGCCGAGGGATATGAAATTGGAGAGGGAGAGATATGAGGGAGATGTGAGAGATATCAAAATAAGAGAGAGAAGAGAGAGAATGTCGAGAGGTATGAAATTGGAGAGGAGATATGTGGGGATATCAAAACATATTGGGGGAGAGAGAGTGTGTTTGTTTCGAGAGAGATGAAAAAAAAGAGAAAATCTTCTATTAAAATTAGTAAAAGTTGTTAAATGTCAGTAGTCCCACCACTTTACTCTTTTTTCCAATAAAAGTGGTCAAAATTGTTGAATAACACATATATTTTTTATTATTAGGAGCATTTTTAACATCAATACAAAATGAGGGGTATTTTCTACATCCACTTTTCAAAAAGGAGCATTTCCCCCTATTTCACTATAAGATAATAGAGTTTTTGATATATTAAAATTTTCTATATATAACAAGAAAGATGAAGACGAGTGTAAACTAAAAATGTTTAAAATTATTATTTTTATTTTAACTATTTAAAATTTAAATATAAAATAAAAATATCATATACAATGTTTTTAAATTAAAAAATATTTAAGACAAAAAAATTAACTACAATATTACAAAAATTGATTATAGAATATTAATACTTTATATGTCCACAAAAATGTGCACATTTGATTTCGTAAAATTTTTTAGCAAATGATTTGAATATGTAGTGATTGGAAAGAAAAATTACTAATTAAATATGTTATGAGTGAAATGAAAGTATTATACTCTATCCGTCTCATTAAATTTGATATACTTTTTTTATTGGCACGTCTACTGAACTTGACACATTTTAAAAATAATAAAAATTATTTCTTAAAAAATGAGTGCACTCTACCTACTTTATCACTCTTACACCAATTTATACATTCTACTTAATAATCGTGTTGGAAAAAAAGTGTTAAATTTAGTAGGACGAATGTAGTAGTATCATTTATAATTCAATATTTAATATGAATAATTAAAAAGTTAATAATTAAATGAACAGTCATATTGGCATTAGTTAAGTAAAAGGTGAAAAGTAAATGTGAGAATGGGTAAAAGTACCCAATTTTGAAATTGCTCATGTATAAATTACCCAAACCTAAACTTACATGCACAAAATACCCACTTTTGTTAAAAACAAGAAAAGTTTCTCTCATTTTGTATTGATTTCCACAAAAGTAAGTTAGTTAAATTTGAATGATAACCTCATAATTGCAATTTGACCAACCATTCTCCCAACTCCCAAGTAAATATTCTCTCTAGCATAATTGATACACCTTCGGATTCAAGCTCGAGCTCATCCATCTGAAGAGATTTCTGCCCAAAAACCAGGTATTCACTCATTAAACTCTATTTTATTCGGTAAAAATGCACAACCGGTGGCAAAAGTGCAACCACCGGTGGCCATAGGACCACCGGTTGTTGCCTAATTTTGGCTCTTTACCACCGGTTGTGGGGTAAAATAGGTGGAAACATGGTTTCCACCTATTTTAAGCCACAACCGGTCGCACAAGTATCACCGACCGGTGGTCCTTGGCCACCGGTTGTTGCTTAATATTGTCCTCTAACCACCGGTTGTGGTGTAACATAGGTGGAAACCATGTTTCCACCTATTTTACACCACAACCGGTGGCACAAGTACCACCAACCGGTGGTCCTTGGCCACCGGTTGTTGAATGTTATTCACCTCCAGCCACCGGTTGTCGTTGTTTCATCTTTTAAAGTATGTTTATAACCTTAATCAACGACAAACGGTTGAAATCAAGCATCCACTGGTGGATACAACATGTTTTACAGCTCTTTCAATCTATGTAATTGCTAATTTCTTATAAATGTCGATGCAGATGGAGGAATACATGTACGTGACCGTGAAAACTGGGGGAACTTGGGTCGGGTGCACGTACACGGATGGTGAGGATAGGATAGCACCTCTCCCGATGAATAACATCACGATATCATGTTTGAGAGGCTGCATTGAGTACATGTGGAGTTCACTTGGCACACAATACGAGATCTCCTATTTGTCTAGATCGAGGAATGGTCGGCTTATCAAATTTCGACTGACCACCGATGAAGAACTCCAAGTTTTGTGTAGGAACCACCCGTCTCCTATAGTGTATGCCGATTTCGCTGTGTCGTCTTATGAAGTTGGCGGGACATCGCGAAATAGTGACTGGATGGATGATCTCGACGACATCAGAAGGGTCGCGGCATCTTCCGAATGGTTTCACCAGCCAACTGGAATTCCTGATCTGAACACCTGTGCAGATGGTGATGATGACGATGATGAAGATGATGATTATGTAGCTTCTGAAGGCAGTTCTGAGCGTTCTTCGTCCGTTTCCGAAGAAGAACGACTCGGTGCTTTGAATAGTGCTACATTCGCCGACTTCGCAGCATGGATGCACGAGGCAGGAGGTATGAGAAGAGTACTTGAGATGATGTATCCGGATGTCGATGGTGATGTGGAGTACAATCCTAACACAGAAGGTTGTTTAAGTAATTGGATGGTTCCAATGATCCCTCCTAATGCTCTGACATCGACATGTGACGTGTTGGTCGAGGAAAACCCTACACTTGAAGAATTAGCGGAGGGGGCGATCTACAACGACAAGGAAGACCTGAATATTGCTGTTGGAATGTGGAACCTGGAGAGACGAGCTGAGTACCGAGTCATTAGATCAGACACATATCGACTGCACTGGGTCTGCAAATCGTCTTCTGACTGCTCGTTCATGTTGCGTGCTCATTGTCATGGAGGTATGTGGGCCGTGTCGCAGTTTTGCGCACATCACACATGTGTGGATGACATAGCTAATATTGCTCCGAGAAAGGTTCACTCGAAGGTGATAGGTGCTTATTTTGCAAAGAAGATGCGCAATGCAAATGAGATCATGAGACCGAAGGCTATTCAGGAGGAGCTTAGGAGATGTTTCGGCATGGCTGTGAGTTACGATGTAGCGCTCAGGGGGAGGAATCAAGCTTTGGAGATGATTTACGGCAAGTATCAGGAGTCATTCCAGCTGTTGCCTGGGTATCTGCATATGCTTAAAGTGATGAATCAAGGTACACTCACTGATCTCGATGTCGGCCATGATGGTAGATTTAGACATTTATTCGTCGCTCTTGGAGCTTGTAGAGCAGTATTTGCTTTGTGCATGAGGCCTGTGATAGTCGTGGATGGCACTCACCTAAAGGGCAAGAACAATGGCATCCTATTTGTTGCAGTAACGAAGGATGCAAACGAGCATGTCTTTCCATTGGCATTTGGTATTGGGCCGATAGAGAATCACGAGTCTTGGTTATGGTTTCTTTCTAGAGTGAAGAGCGCGTATGGTAGCACGCCGAACACCGTGATTGTATCTGATGCACACGTGTCGATTGAGCATGCCGTCGGCATCGTGTTTCCTGAAGCGAAACACTGTTTGTGCTACTATCATCTTAGCGGCAAGATTAAACGATTCGGTAAGAACACTGTTGGTTTGTTTCAAAAAGCCGCATACACATACAGGCAACATGAATACAATAGAGCAATGAGCGCGATACAGGCATCAAAGCCTAATGCATACGACTATCTGATGAGTGTTGGGCCTGCCAAGTGGTCTATGGTTCGAAACCCACTAACCCCCATTTCATTTGTTTATTTTGTGTTGATTCCAATTCTTAAGCTTATA
>JAPKLX010000039.1:375307-425020 GCA_026898415.1 Leonotis leonurus
TTATTGTTGTAAATATTTCGAATAAGAGCTCTAGCTCGACTGGCATCTCTCCCTCTCATAAACTCTCCACTCGCACAAGGTCTTTGGTTCGAAACCCACTAACCCCAAATTATTTTTTTATTGTGTTTAGGTTTTATTTTGGTTTTTAAACGTTTATTTCAAGGTTTTTTTAGGTTTTCATACTTTTTTTTGGTTTTTAAACGTTTTTAATTTGTTTTTAAAAATATTTTTTTTTTCAAATAGTTTACCACTACTATTTATTAATTTTAGTTGGTTAAATTGATAAAATACTTTTTTTTAGTTTTTAAATGTTTAATACTACTATTTAGTAATATTATTTGATTAAATAGACAACATACATTTATAATAATAATTGGAAGTAGTGATCAACTTTGAAATTAAATAGACAACATACATTTAATTAACGTTACAAAAACTAAATCTCTCTAATGTCGCAAAGACTAAAAATATGAGCAGCTACAACTTTACGATACAATCTGACATGTGTATTGCCCCACGCGACCGTTGGGAATCCACTAATCTGTCGCTCGACGGCCATGCAAGCCATTGGACCGCAACTGTGACTATCTACTTGATTATATTGATAAACCTCGTCACCGAGCTTCCATGTGAATAGGTCAAGACTACGGACAATGTTGTGTGTGTTCATCTGATAAAAACCTGAATACTTCATCACTATTGGAAGACCGTAATATAGTGGCCTCAATGCTCGGATCCGGGAATTGTGAACATCCTGTGTAATGTTGCGAATATTAGAGTCGTACAACGTCAGTGTACGACTCTGCAAATCCGCAACTACAACGACAAAGTGCTCTTGAACAAATATAGGAAAAATCACCTACAATTAGAAAACATTCATATATCACATATATATTTAAAAACTAAAAAACGTGCATATGCATAATTTAAAATACTATAAAACATACATATATCACATATAAATTAAAAAACTTTAAAACATACTTCTGTCGCGTTCCACCACTCAATGGACGTGGATCCCGATCTTTTGCCATGAATGACATCCAACAAGCCAGTTGCTGGCTTCCAGTTGAGGTCTATCCAACTCTCGGTGAAATGCCATCGCTCGAACTGGACCCCTTGATTCGTCATATCCGCGAGGCAAGTCTCGTACCCATGCTCTAGTTTCCTCTGCAAAATCAATATCGTTTTGCCAAATAAATACAACTACAAACTATAAACGTGCATATTCATAATTAAATAACTATAAAACATGCATATTAATAACTTACGAAATACTCGGTTGTGCAAATGATTGTTCTCCCCTTCATTTGACCGGGATAAACGTGGTCGCCCCGTATCAATCTCGATTGAAGTGCCATCATATACAGGTCGACCGTCTGTAAAAAAAATGTCGTTAAGCTATGAAATGTAATGTAAAACACATGAAAACTCGACTTTGTCAGTTTTTTACCTCACAAAAATAATTTTCCTCGAAGTCGATCATCTTCTTGAACCATCCAACTGTCAGAGGATACTCAGTCTCGATGGTAATCACTGACTTCTTCCGAGACATCCCCCTAAAACGTTTGAATTTTTTGCATGTGACCTCATCTGGATAAGTAGGCTCCTGTGGAGGCTCGTACTGAACCTCCGCCTGAATGAACTCCTCCACGGGCACAAAGTCACTATCAATGTGCCCCATCGCGGGTAACTTAAAATTAATGCAAAAACTTAGAAAAGTGAAACTAGATAATAGGTGAAATAAAGCGAAAACAAAATAAAATTACCTGTTGGGGTTGAAAAGAAGATGTGGAATCCCGCATCGTCACATATGGAGCATCGATCGCCGATGGATCGAAGGAGCTGGACTGGGGATAAGAGCTGGACGGCGGATAAGAGCTGTACGGCACGTAAGAGCTGGACGGAACGTCAGAGCTGGACGGCGCATAAGAGCTGGCCGGCGGATAAGAGCTGGACTGGGGGATATCTAATCCAAAAGCTCTCGCCAAGTCCTCCGCAGATGAAGTGAAGATCGTACCCGAGCTAGGGGGTATGACAGACTCTGTGTATATCGGCGGGGCCATCGATCCGATCTGTCCAGACAAGTGCTCCGGATATGAGCCTGATGTCTCGGGTATCGTACTCAAGTGCTCAGGCAACGAGGCGGTAGAATATCGAGCATGATCATCGCCAGCTGCAGCATCCGACTGACGAGCCGAGTCAGTGATCGGCGGGCTGCGTCTCCGAGTATCGATCACTGGAGAACTCCGTCGTGACGTGCCACACATCATCTTGTCAACCAGACTTGTCATCCACTTCTTCATCTGGTCAAACCGGGAATCGATGTTCCTCTGCACCTGATCCATCCGGGTATCGATATGCCTCTGCATCCGCCTCTCTAAGGCTGCAAGCTCAGACCGACTGATGCGGCCTGCATCATCAGTGGAATGTCTCGGAGGACGACCTCCACTGCTGCTCGATGAAGAATCAGTGGGAGGCAGTCGTGAACGACGTCGTCGGGGTGGTCTCTCTGACGGCTCGGGTATCTCCTCGACCACTGAAGGTCCCGATCTCCGTGTAGATCGAGGACCGTGAACCTCCTCGATCACTACAGGTGGCGGCGGATGTCTAGCACGACGCACCTCGGCCGGATCCCTCGCAGTAAGGCTCGTCAGCGGAGCATACTGCACCGTGATCGGATTCGGGCACCGGACAGACACGGTCCACGGTAGCTCCATCTCGTCCTGCTCGATCTCTAAATTGTTCATATCATATACCTGCATCAAACATAAGAATTGTAAGTATATTAATTAACAAATACCAATACGAAATTTAAATTAATACGCATCTAATTATAAAAATACCTCCAAATCCTCGAAGTAAGCGTGCAAGTCCGCAGTATCCGGGTTCTTCCGAAAATTCCACCGAAGGCATCTCGGATACAAACCTTCGCCTCCACGGGCTCTACCGGCGAACTCTCCTAGCCCGGGAATCACCTCGAATCCCCATATCATCAAGGCCCATGCCGGGCCGTAAAAGTGGTACTTCTTGTTGTCCGGCATCTTCCTCAAATAGTTCCGTAGGATCTTGTACGAGTACGCACCCCAAGGATACCGGTAGAATCTCTCCATGTCGCCGGCTAGTGCCCAAAGCCACGGAAAAACTACCCTCTGGCCGTCTTGCCCAAACACGAAGATATATGCGACGAGCACGTGGGCTATGCCGATGTAGATATCGTCATCGGCGCCGGGGATCCGTCTTCCGCCCTTGAAGCGGTTCACCAAGTCCGCAGCGGTCATACGTAGATCGCCGCCGCACGCAATCCGAAATAGACGTACATCGCTCGGATCGCAGGGGGCCGTACTGTCGAAGTTCGAGGCCCCGAATCTCAAACCCGTGATCAGTGCGTGGTCCTGCACCGTGTATTGCACGTCAGACCCGTTGATGTGGAACCAGATTCCCCTAACTGACCATATAGCGCGGCAAGTGAGGTTGTGTATCGCCTGGGAAGACAGCGTGCCCGGTGCCCAGCCGATAAAATGGCCAAACGGCCCGTTCCGAAACCTCTCGAGCAGCTCGTGGCCCCCGACCTCGATAAGTGTGTCCCTGACAATCTCTAACAGGCCAACCCTGTAGTAGGTGTTCACCTGCGACACCCGATTCAATGACTCGGGCCGACGGTACCACGGACGCTCCGATTCCTACAAAATTTTAACATTTAATTAGAGACGGGACACTAAAATGCAATTAAAAATATATAAAAGCACAAAGAGGCAACAACCGGTGGTCAACTGTCGACGAAAAGCTACCACCGGTGGAGGGTATCAGCCACCGGTCGTTGCTCTGCCGTGAGATTTTACCACCGGTTGTACCACTTTCAACATCAGCATACAAGTATATGCTTAAAAACCCTACAACCGGTGGTAAGATCATTACAGAATGCTCCAACCGGTGGTTTGCATCACCACCGGTTGTTGGACTTCTACCACCGGTTGTACAATAAACCATCGATACACATGATATAAAACTGTATTATGTAAAGAAAAGAGCAAAAAATGAAACATAGCACACTAACAGTTGATAAACAACGCAAAAAAAGCATAGTAAATCCATATTTATTCAACAAATTGGAATGCATTGTGGTTAGGATTGAAGATTACCTGAATATGTTGGGGAATTTCGTCGTCGGAGTTGGCCATTGGAGCTTCGGAGTTGCTATGCACAAGAGGGAGCCCGCCGGTGGTTGTTCTTCACGGTGATGTTCTTCCACCGATGGTGAATGCAGTGTGGGGTGTAGAGGAATGGGGATAGGCTAGGAATGGAGGCTGCGTGGAACAATTGGTGGTGGAGAGGGCGGTGGAGAGGGCTTCTACCGGTGGTGGACGAAAGAAAATAGGAAGAAGATGAGGTTTACGGTGAGAGAGAGAAAATTGATGTTTCCTACTTATTATTCAAGTGGGCCCCACTGAGAGAGAGAGAAGTTGTGTGTGTACCGTTAAAATGGGCGTGGAATCTTAGGAAATAAAGTGACAAATTTGAGCAGTTTTGATAAAGTGGTCATTTTTCACATGAGAGTTTAACTTTTGGATACAATTAACATATAGGTTTTAGATTTTGGGTAATTTTAATTTTTACCCAAAGTAAATTCTGGAAAAGAAAAGAAAGAAGTAAAAGGTAAAAAGTGATCCACCTCACTTGGGCTCCCGCTCCCTCGAAGAAGGAAGCCACGTCACGTGTCTATCCATCTCCAATTTTGAGCGCCAAAATTCGTTTCGTTCAAAATTCAAAAATCAATCTTACTTATCTAAAACCGAAAAGACACGCTTCCTCAACGGTACAAATTCTGGTAATGTTTCTTTCAAAATCAAAAACCCAAACCAGAGAGAAAGAGAGAGAGCAGCATATCATAACATAATCCTAATCCTAGATCTAGGAATGGATTTCCACTCCATGAAGCGCAAACAACTGCAGGCATTATGCAAGAAGCACAGCATTCCTGCCAATTTGTCAAATCTTCAGATGGCCAAAAGGCTCACCGACTTTCTCCAGGTTTTTTTTATGCTTTCTTCTGTGCGTACTGCTTTGTTGATTTGGCAATGCCTTCCTGGTGTTATTTCGTACATTGTGGGGGTTGACATTATTTTGTTTTGTAAAATTGTAACGGAAATTCAGGAAAGTGGAAATTCGGCGGTTCAGGAGCAGGAAGTGGAATCTAGCGATGTAGATGTGGGTAAGAAAGGTAAAAAGGTGCAATTTAGTCCAGAGAATGAAGTGTTTGAGTTTAGTAATTCGCCAGAAGTAAATAGAAGAAGTAGGAGGAATGCTGTTAATAGTAGGAAGAGTAAGTCGTCACTTGTGATTATTGAGACGGGTGATATGAACAAAGAAACTGTTATTGGACGGGGTAGTATTAAGCAGACTGCAGAGTTGAAGTTAGTGGAGAATGAGCGTATGCAGAAGAAGAGAGTAAAGAAAGCTGTGAAACTTACCGATGGGCAAACAGTTGCCTCTGCTGTTGCTAGTTTTGATAATGGCGAGTTGGAGGAGGTTGATGTAATTAAGTCAGGTAGAGTGCTGCGATCGAGAGGAAAGATGACAGCAAAGGGTGTCAAGAATGCATGTGAAAGGGATACAAAAAGAGCAAATGGGAATGGTGCTGGAGTTGAGAAAGCTTCAGATAATGTTAAGGATGGAGAGCACTTTGAGGAGATTGTGAACAACCCTAGTAGAGTTACCAGATCTAGAGCACATAAATTGACAGAAGCTCCTCCAGTAGAGGAGAAAAGAGGGAGAAAATTAGTGAGTAATACAGGTAGGGTGGCTGCTGTTAGAGTTCAAACTGATGACAATAGAGAGAGTATACCACATTTTTTGAGCAAGAGAGGGGATGAGGGTGACAGAAAATCAGCCACAGGTTCAGAGGAGAGAATGGAAGGAAATGGAGAAGGGTTGAAGGAGATTTTGGTGCATCAGCAAATTGCTGGGGAAAATGTGAGCATTGAACCTCAACATCTTTTGGGGAGATCCAAAAGGAAAGCAAGCATGGTTGAGAAATCTGAACGTTATCCAAGTAGGAGAGCAGCTCCAAACACTGAAGAACCAATTCAGAAGATGGAGTCCAGAAGAAGTAATAGGAGGAAGACTATGATTCAATCTGTTGATCTTATAGGTGACACTCAGAAGAGATCTCCATTAAGGAGTTCAGTGCCACAATCAGATATTGTTTCTGAAGTTCCTGAAGATGATAAGATGACAATTCAGAAGATGGAGCCCAGAAGAAGTAATAGGAGGAAGACTATGATTCAATCTGCTGATCTTATAGGTGACACTGAGAAGAGATATCCATTAAGGAGTTCAGTGCCACAATCAGATATTGTTTCTGAAGTTCCTGAAGATGATAAGAAGATAATTCAACCTACTGGAGTTACGAGGAGGTCTAGGCGTAAAACCTTAAGTATTCAATTTTTTAATGCTAATGATACTGATTCAGCAGTTGAGAACCTGGAGGCAGAAGAAGAGCATATAAGTGAATCATCTCTAGTTGAGGTGAATGACGCTGTGCAGAGGAATACACGATCAAGAAAGAATACTACCAAATGTGGGTCTGAAGTTAAGATTGATGTAGATTCTCATATTCACCAGAAGAACAAAGTAATGAAGCGAAAAAGAGGCCGTGTTTTGGGAGAAGATAATAATGTGCTGCATGCTTCATTGCATCAGGAAACTTCAGGAATTCGAGAGTTGATGATCTTGGATGTTCAGCTGCCATTGTCAAAAGATTCAGAAAGTGCTGACAATTTGTCTGCCAATGATGTCATTAGTGACGTAGAGCTGACAGTTATAAAAGAAGATAATGCAGGTAATACTGACAGTTCTTGTATGAACTTAACCAGTGGAGAAGATTTGGCGAACCCAGACACTGATGCAGCATCCAAGACTGCAGAACATGAACCAAATTCCCCAGTTTCCAACGATCAAAATTCCACAAGCAACATCCTGCAAGTGGAACAGGGAAAGTTCCTGTTGGACAATAATGTCAATGAGTTGACTGAGCAAAACATAACAGACATGGATAAGAATGACCCTGAAGTTAAGGTGTATAGCCAAATCGAAGATTTTGGCTGCAACAACAAAATCAATGACCAAGTACTTGCAGAAGGCTTGAATTTTTCTGGAGAGGAATGTTCTAGCGTGCTCCGCTCTTCTGCTGAAAGCTTTTTACTCGCTGATCAAACAAATGTTGAGAGTAAGTGTTCCTAACTTTATATGCTGCATTTATCTTTAAAGTACTTAAATAATGCATTGTTCACGTCCTATATTTTGTGCAGCTGATCTAAAAGCAGCAGATACTGAAATGATTGATCACCATAGGGATTTGGACCACTTGGACGCATCCATTAACATTTTGGACAAGAAGAACGAAGATACATCCAAATCATCTGGAGATGATGGAGCCTTTGAGTCTTGCAGTACGTAGTTGTAACTAAAATAATAATCTTATGATTTTTTTTCTTCTCTTATAGAGTACTTTATAACTGAAGCTGCCACATTTTCAGGCATGACTAGGCATCATGGCGATAATGTGGTTGAAGAAGACAATACCTTCTTTCATAAAGATAGAGCCTCGGAGCTTGCTGAAGCTGATGAAGATGGTCGCCCAAAAGATGACAGGAATGCAAGTAACCACTTCAGTGAAATCAATATGCCAGATCGATCTAATGGTGAAAGAGATGCTAGGGTTGTCTCAGCAGATAGAGGGATTGCACCAGATGAATATTCTATTATGAATTCTAATGAGCATTGTGAAGAGTTTCAGGCTGCAGCGCCCTTAGCTATTTGCACAGATAGCACTGGTGTTAATCTGAACACTGGCCATGAGGATGCTCAAATGACTGAAAAAGTTGATAGTTTTATTTATGAAGGTATAAATTCAGATGTTGCTGAAACTCATGAAAATGAATTCTGTAAGGATCATAAGAGGAAATGTCATGAAGATGGCGAGTTCAATTTGGCTAAGTTATTTGATGAAGAAGAAAGAGATGGGATCGCACCACAACAGAAAGAAGTTTTTTCTGGTGAACAATCAATCGAGGATTTTGCTGCGCAGGGGATGCCACATAGTTCCCCTTCCATAGCACCCACCACTATGTACATCAATGCTAGATGTCATGAGGCAAACTTCTCAGCTGAAGAAGGAGAAACTTATAATTTTAAGAACAAGCTGTCAGAATTAACTATATCTGATGAAAGTGGATGCTTGAAGAGTCACAAGATCTTAAATTCACAGGAAACAAATCCCTCCACACCCTTTAGTGCTTCTGAAACTAAAGGTAGATAACTTCTTTTTCTTCAACATAGTTTCTTCTCTCACTTATATGTGACTGATTTATAGAATGCTCTATCTAAGTTTAATAGTTTAAACTTGCATGTTATACTTTCAGAAAAAACTGGTATCAAATTTCTATCGACAATTCTTTCTTATTCAAGAGCAAAATTGGCCACATCCAAGAACACAGTCTAACTGATTCTTAACTACATTATCAGTGCTGAAGCACATGAAAGGATAACTATGTATGTAGATACAGACAAGTTGCAATAGGAAGTTCCTTTTTGCATTTAATCTCTATGTTTTTCTTTCAAATTTATCAATCATTTTACACTACTGTGGTTCAGCAGAGAAGCAAAAGAGTCTATTTGCCAAGTCCAATGTTGCAAGCACTAATCATAGGCAAGGAGCTTGGAGTAAGGCAAGTGAACCAGCAGGAAATGTTGTGTGCTTCTTGAAGAATTCTGAGGGGAAAATTAGTCAGGTTCTTGAAGGCCTCAGTACTGGACCTACTGGTGAAGATGGTAAGTACATATATTGTATTAGATTCATTGTGCTAAATGTTCATACCTAGAATCTTTTTGGACTTGATGTACAATGTCTATTTCTCTTGTAGTCAATCATGCAAACTATGACATAGATAAAGAGGCTTCTAATGAGACAAGCATTCCGGATATCAAAAGTTTCCCTGTCAGCAAGATAGCGGCTGAAAGCCTTGGTAATGTGAAGTTCCAAGATCCAGTTGGAATTGAACATCAATATAACAACCTGCTAGCATGTCAGATGGAGTTAGATGCACGTGACGAGGCTACTCATGCCTCGTCCAGGCAAAGCTGGACAGGTTGGTTTTGAAACTGTTATCACTAACTTATGTTTCTAAGTGAAGTAATTTCTATATTCTACTGCAGAAACTGAACTTCAGAATCTGTTTGGAACCTTGGACGAAGATGCTCCTCCTGAACTGGGAGACACTTTCTGCCAAGCATCTGAAACAGCAAATATGACAATGTCAAATAACAAATTGACTGTGAGCAATAATGGCAGCTCAACCAAGAAGTTGGAAAAAGAGTTGGAGGTAGAAAACAGTAACGAGGGTCCAAGAACAGAAAATAAGAATGTGGCTGGATATGATGGTGACATCTATGGTAATATGTATTCACCATTAGATAATATGCTTTTCCTTTAACTAAAGAAATATTACTACTTTCCTGACCGTTATTCATTTCATTATCTATGTAGAGAATGGGATTCAATTTCTGTTTGCAACACCAGTCAAGACAGAAGAAACCTATTCTCATAACAGAGTATTGGATGGAAGTTTCACCTCGATCAAGGAAGACTCTAACACAATAAAGGAAAATGATGCTACAGATAGCACGTCTAAAGAAAAGGCACAGAACACTGGATATGAAATTGAGAACAACTTAAGCATTGGAGCCTTATTATCAGATAATGATGTTAGAGATGACATCTGCAAAGAGATAAACGAGGTTGAGAGTTTCGAGTTGTTGAATACGACCACCAGAGTTCCTTCTGAAGCTGAATATGAATGCTGTGAAACTTTTGAGGACCAAGTGACTCAGAACAAAGACGAGTGGCTCCAAGAAACTTATTCGGTGATAGAAGAAAGGGAAGAGCATGTCATTCCACTAGCACAATCCTGTTTAAATGAAGAAGAAACAGAGAAAAATAATATTAGCGCATGTGGCTCACCACAGGGTTTATATGAAGGCGAAAGCTGCGACTACATGTTAGAAACTTGTAGTTGTAAGAGCCAATCTCATATTAATTCTGAGGGGGAAATGGCACAAAGTACTAAAGTTGAGTTACCTGATGCTGATCTTCAGAAATCTGAAGTTCCGGAGAATAGTCATCTTCTTAGTGGCTGTTCTTTTGATTCTAACCTTTTGAAGGAAACATCGACTGAGATTTCCTGTGATCCAGAAGTAGGAAAAATTGGCAGCTCCAAGAAAGACGTGACAGAGAAAGGTACCATTAATTTGATTGTCATGCGGAACAATGAATCTTAAGCTATTATGATTTATGAGCTTTGCCCTATAATCTTACTGCTATACTAAAATAATGATATTACTTAGAATTAAGCTGAACTGTTTGAAGTCTCAAGCGGTTACATACTGCACTAGTTATATAGGGAAGGCATTTACTTTTAGTTTTCATGTAGTGGCTTAAAATTTCTGAGCATGGACCTTTATATGGGGTGATAGTAAATGAAGGATTTGTTTTTCTGGTTTTTAAGTTGAATATTGGACATCACTGTATATAGCATGCTTCTTTTTTTTTCTTCTTTTTTTTATACTTGCCGTGATTTTCTTATTTTGTAGGTATATCTCCCTTTCATTTGTTGAAGGCTTCCTCTGATTGTCAAGATATAATATCAGAGAGTGGTGATCAGTATGAAGCAAAGAAATTGGATAAGAAAAATGGAAATCCAGAATTTTCTCAAGATATGTTTGATGAGCTGCATACCAACAGCGAGGTGGTAGTTGAGGAAAGTATTTATGAAGTGTGTCAGGAACTGGATCAGCTTCCAAGTTCGGATGAACTTGAGAGCACAGGTAAGGGAACAAAAGGAATGGAGACAACAACACAGATTTTATATGAAACAGATGCAACTGCAGGTTAGGAAATTAGCTTGTATACTTGTCTATTTTATCTCTTGTAATTCTTGAAGGTTCTTATGCTACAGGCACCATATGATTGCATAATTTTAGTTTGTTAAATTATACTACGGGCAACAAATGATTGCATGACTTAACTATCATTTCCTCTCTATTTTTCTGTCTTGATAACAGAACATGGATCCCTTGTCTGTGAGGTGGTATCTGGTGACCTCAGCGGTATGACAATGCATGTCAGCCTTGGATGTCATGGAAATGATGACCAAGATTTAGAAGCCGGGGGTCCCATCTCTAATTTAGATAATGGAAAGGTGCAAGATGCTGGATTTGAACTTAGAAACAGCTTATGCATTGGAGATTTATTATCAGATGATGGGGGAGAAGACACTTGTGGAAAGACGAACAAGGTTGAGAGCGTTGCAGTTGTAGTTAAGTCCACTGCAGTTATTTCAGAAACAGAATACGATGGCTGGGAAGCTTCTGATGAACAGTTTACTGAGAATGTAGCGGAGTGCCAGAAAGAAACTGACTTTATGACAGAAGACAATGAAGAAAATGTCAAGTCTCTAGGACTATCCAGTCTTTGCAAGGAAGAAGCAGATAATGAAAGTGAATCAACAGAGAAAAATTCTGATAGCTTTTCTGGCACACCGAACAATTTGGATAAACTTGATGGCTTTCAAGGCATGTTCATTGATACTGCCATGGCGGGAAATCTCAGCTGTAAGAGAACAATTGATCATATATCTGAGCATGAGACACGAAGTAGTGATGCTGCAGATGAGTTATCTGATGCTGATCTTCAGAGGTGTAACATTTCTAGAAACAGTCAGAACATCATGGATGAAAGTACGTCAAGCTCTTTTATTTTTGTTGTTATCGTTGTGTTTAGCTTCATGATGATCGAAAAATATTAGAAATTTGAGGATATAATCTAAATAAATGAAAGACTCTTAGCGAGAAATCCTATTTATTACTGGTAGCCATGCATTGAAATGTACTTTTACTTCTACCGACTTTTCTCTTGGTGAGTTTTGTCGAGAGTTCATTGATGATATCCTTTCACTGTCTTTTGAGTTGAATAATTTTCTTGCATGCTTCTTGAATCCCTTGCTTAATAATACGCTTACAACTATTTTACAGGCACCTATTCTTCAAAGGCCTCCCATGTCTATGATAAACTTACACAATGCACAGGTACTGATGAGCTCAATGGAGCTAAGATTTGTGATGAGTGGCAAGGCAACAGAAAAGTGGTGATTCTGAAAAGCCATTCAGATAGATACAAACAGTCTGAGGAAGTTGGGCTTGCTTGCGGTTTTGAACTTGACAGCATGCTCATGGAGACAAAGGAGAAATGCACGACGACACTAGATCCTAACATTGTTGCGCCTGTCTATGATGAACTTATACAAAGCACGTGTATTGATGATCTCAATGAAACTAAGATTTGTGATCAGTCGCAAAGCAACAGCAAAATGGCAATTCTGAAAAGCCATTCACTTAGTGACAACCAGTCTGAGGCAGTTGGGCTTGCTTGTGGTCTTGAACTTGACAGCATGCTCATGGAGACAAAGGAGAAATGCATGACGGTAGTAGATCCTACCATTGTTGCTCCTCTCAATGATGAACTTAAACAAATCACAGATACTGATGATCTCGATGGAGCTAACATTTGTGATCAGTCGCAAAGCAACAGCAAAATGGCAATTCTGAAAAGCCATTCAATTAGTGACAACCAGTCTGAGGCAGTTGGGCTTGCTTCCAGTTTTGAACATGGCAGCATGCTCATGGAGACAAAAGAGACATGCATGACAACACTAGATCCTAACAACATCGTTGCTCCTGCAGGTTAGTAATTCCTTTGTTTACTCTAATTTGCAGAATTTGTTATATCATATATGTAATTACTTTATTCCTTCATGTCACAGAAAACAATTCTTTTGCTAGTGGTGCTGTTTCTAGTATCCTTTGCAGCTCAGAAATGCATCTTCATCTACAAGCTGAACATAATTACAACGAGGATTCGGACGAGGGGAAACCTGTCTTCAATCTGAATGCAGATGATGATGAGAAGGGTACTGAAAAGGCTGAGGAGAGTCCATCTGCACAGATAGTTCAGTTTCCCATTCAAGAGCTTAATTTTGAAGAAAATGTACAAGACTCCAAAAATCATGCTCACACAATCTCAAATTCGCCAGTATCTGGAGTCAAGGATATTTTGAATGAGAGTGATGTGGCTATTAAAGATTACATTGATTCTGATGCGTTGGCACGTATTGATGAAAACATTGCTTGTGCAAATCCAGATTTGACCATATACGAAAATGAGAATACTGTGCCAACTCCAACGATGAACATGATGTGCCAGTCTGACTCCAAGGATGAAGACAACGTACCATCAGCTGACTGCATCGATTCAGAAGCTCAAGAAGTTGTTGGCTTACTTGATGAAGGTACCATTAATTAATACAAAACCTTGATCACTTGGAAAGAAATGTAGAGAGGTAGTGGTATTAAAAAATATAATATTATCGTCATGTAACTCGGACAAGCTTGAATCTTTTCTCAGGCACAACTGTTAAGCTGGAGTCCAAGAAAAGGATGGAGTCCGAAGATGGCCAGAGTTCGCCTTCGACTATGAGGAAGAAAGCTAGAACCATTCTGATTCATGGCACTCCAGGTAAGAAGCATCTTGCTACATCGAACATGAAGGAGAATATGGCGATTCACAAGAGCTCGAACGTTGGCGCCATCACTGCAGCAAGACCAGCAAAAAGGAGAGCCTTGCAGGATCTTCGATGGAAATAGATTGTTTTTCTAAGTATCTCGTGTTAGGTGTGTTTTATGTGTTGTTTTATTGTGATGAATGATGTTGGTTAAGTTAAGCATATCTCATGCAAATTTACTCTCATTAGACACCTCCTGTTAAGGTAATTATTATGTGCTTGAATTCTAGTTATAATCATATTTGTCCCTTCTCTAAATGAAATGAACTCAAGTCTTTAATTAAAGTTTGAATTTTCGTGTATAAAATGTCTATTTAATTTCTTGTGAATTATTCAGAGTTTGCCGCTTAATATAATATTTTCTACTTTCTCCGTCTCATCTCACTAGTCCGATTTAACTTTTCATAAGTATTAAGAAATGTATTTAATATGTTTTGGAAAATATAATTTATATGCGATAGTTCTATTTTGTCCTTACTTTTTAGTCTAAACTTATTTTTCATAAACATTAAATAAGATTATTTTAGTGAAAAAATAAATTTTAATGTGTTCATATTGATATTTTGGACTATAATTTAGGATGTACGAAAAAGGAAAGATAGGCTAGTGATGTGGGACGGAGGGAGTATTATCTAGTTCAAAAGACTTGGAAAGATGTTCGAATCTAATTTTAAATAGTCAAATTTCAAGTAGTTTGTCAACTTTATTAACGAGTTTGTTTACGAATTTAAAAAACGTCTGAACTTTAAATAGTTTACAAACTTTATATATTAGTCAATTTACAAACTTGTCTAACTAATCTAACTATATATATTAAGTTGAATAATTTAATAAATAAACTTTGTAACGAGCTCAAACTTGAATAAGTAATGAATTAGAATTGTCTTTGAATCCCAGTTCAATTACAATATAAAATTGAATAATCAACCAACTCGTTCCAAATCTAAACTTAATTTTTATTTATCGTGTTGAAACCTCTTATACAAGACTCCAATTTAGCTCAGAGTCTTCAAATTTTACAAACAAATCGAACTCCAAAGCAGACAGTATTTTATTACCAAATGAGAAATGACAAATTTAGAAACGATTGATATGTTACAAAGGGTGAAAGCACATTCTTGCATTAGACCCTTTATTGAGAAGGAAATATAAATTATAACATTCATCTGGGATTACATAACACAAGTTCATCCAAAGAATAATACATAACAAAAAAAAGAAAACTTTTTGCACGACAAATAAAATTTATGATCTCGCAGCATTTTATCTACAAAGAGAAGAGAGAGAGAGATGTCACCGGAGAACTTCGTTACGGTTATCGTGGACACCGATACCTCCGGTCGATCTCGATTTTGCAACCTAAAGTTTTAATCCTTTGTATCTAATTACAATCCAAACCACAAACTTCTAAGACGATGCCGCCCTTTGCCAAGAACGGGTTGATTCGAACCCACAACAACGAGAAAATCGAAGCCAAAAGAATCGACCACACAATGATGATGGTCGGAAGCCGATTTTGTCTCCCCATGAAACCTTTCAAGAACGGATACAAATGGACTATCACCCAAAGCGCAAAGAAAAGCCTCCCGAAAAGGGGGCCCCACGACTCGTACCCGTTGTTTATAGCATCCGAAACTCCGACCACAACTCCGATGATGTTGATGATCATGAGCGTCATGGGCGGGATCAACAGCGACGTCCACTTGAACAGGTAAAGATCCGAGAACTCCCCATCGTCGGCTGCTTTTGAAGTAACCGTGAAGTTTGTGTTGACACCTGCCAAAACTTTGAGGAGACCTTGAATTAGAGCAAAGAAGTGGGACGAGACGCCACCGATCACCCAAAACTGCTCGTTTCTCCATAGGTCATCAATCCCGACACCTCCCCACTGCATCTCTAGTATGCTAGTCACGGCAATGGATATGAACATCCCCATAAAGACTATACTAGCATAGTTACTGATCTGTAAATACAAATATGCATGGTTAAACAAAAAAAGAAATCAAATCTTGCAACGGTTTACAAAGTTTACGGAACTCGATTATGCATTTATGAACAATCATTACCTCCGGCACAATGAATTTCCCCGTAAGAAGGCAGACGGCAGGCAAGGTGCAGTAAGCAAGCAATGGGATTGAAGTCAAGGGGTAGACAACCGAGTTTATGTAGGAGAATCTCTCAAGCGGTTTCAGACCACACCCGTATCCGTACCAAATGGGACAGTGCCTGCTCAATAGAATCTCCACTGAACCCAACGCCCATCGAAGAACTTGGTGGAGACGATCAGAAAGATTGATGGGAGCAGATCCTTTGAATGCTGGCCTTTTAGGCATGCAGTAGACAGATCGCCACCCGTGGCAATGCATCTTGAACCCAGTCAAGATATCTTCAGTAACCGAACCGTAAATCCACCCAATCTAGCAATATAACAAGATCGTGAGAATTAAAGATGAAACATGGGAAACAGTGATCTCGAGCAGTGAGTATGTACATTACCTCCTTTCCCCATTCGGTTTTATCTTCATAGCCACAACTGATCACATGAATAGCTTCCTTCAATAGTGACGCAGACGATGCTCCTGCAGGCACACCGCCGTTTTCTAGGAGTGCCGAAGCAATGAAAACGGGAGATTGCCCAAATTTTTTCTCGAATTTTACTTGGGGCATGAGAGTTGACTTCTCACTATCAATTCCTGCCATACAATAATGGAGAATAATCATTATGTCTCCCTATATTAGATGATTATATCCCGTCGAATAAAGTGGTCCTGACTATTAAATTTTTCCTCACCTTCGATTCCTTCCTCGATGTTTTCAAGAGCATGGATCTGTGTCAAAGCTTGGGAACCTTTAGTCTTTTTCTTACTCTCTTTTGATTTCCCTTTCTTAGTCTTCTTTCTAGATCCAAAGCAGCAGCACAATTTTGGCCAGCAATTGCATGTCTTTCCGGGAGGCTTCGCTTTCTTCGGAGCATCATATCCGTAAAGTGCTTGCCTCCTGAAAACGCATCCCGTTCCTACGTAAATCGGACCTTGGATACCATCAAGCCCTTTCATATTTATCTGTTGCCAAGAACAATAAAATTAGCATCTCATTAGATTCATAAACATAAATCAGAAGCCGCAAATGAGAAAAAGGAAAGTATTTACGTACATCAAAGAAGACAACGTTGCGATTTGAGTATCTGTCATGCCTATCAATTCCATCGAACCGTTGAGGGAATTGCACGTAGCATATTTTTTTGCCAGCTTGTGGGTCCATCATGAAACACATAGCTTCCCTCAGAGCCTTACTGTTGTTTATGTAGTGATCGCAATCGACATTGAGTAGGTAAGGAGCATTTGAGATGACGGCCGACACCCTTATCTGTAAATGGCGAACAAACTCGGAGTCATATAGTTTATCATTATACATAATTCGAAGAAAAAAGAAAGGAAACAGCAGGAAATGTAGTTACCAAAGAATTCATAGCACCGGCTTTTTTGTGATGCTCATATCCTGGTCTCTTCTCACGAGAAACGTAGATCAGACGAGGCAGCACGTTACCTTCAATATCACGAACACCATTTTGACCCAGAAATACCTTCCGAGCAGATATAGAGTTAATATCAAATAATTCTTAAGCAGTTCAATGCTGTAGATGAAAATAGAACGCTCGATATACCTGAATCATGCCTGGATGATCTCTGACGTTATTTCCTGGCCACGGAGTACCATCTTGCATGGTCCAACCCTCTTCCGGGACCTTCTGCGCCATTGCAACGAGCGCGTTTATCCGCACTTTAAACTCTTCATATTCTCTCTGCATCAAAGCAGTTGCATCGTGTCATTCGAGGTCATCAAAGTTTTACCACCAATATTTAAATGTGATCCTCTTGAATGAAAAGGATATAAATCGACATATCCTTTTCTCGTTAGAATAGATTATGATTTGTAAGGAAACAAAATCTTGCAAATGAATGCAAATAACACGGCAGGCAAGATACCTTCATTGCACGACGTTCCCTCACAAATGTTGGCTCTACTTTGTCCCTCAAATAGTCAACCTTTTGAGCAAAGTACCATTCAGGAGCACGTGGCTCTATTTTGAACTTTTTGCAGAATGGGACCCACTTTCTCGCGAACTCTGACGTCTCCGAAAGAGCTTCAAAAGTAAGCATTGCAGCACCATCGTCAGAGACGTAGCAGGCAACCTTGTCGATGGGGTAATCCACAGCAAGTATAGAAAGAACTGTATTCGCCGTGATAAGTGGAGGTTCTTTCAATGGATCCACTGTACTCACATATATGTCTACCGGAGCAAGCTCGGATGGTTTACCCTCTTTCTCGTACCTGGTACAAAAGTTATGAACTCAGTCAGCAAAATAACTGTGTGTGAGGGAGAGAGAGAGATGACGAGGGAGGGACTGGCACACGAAAAGGAGAATATGTATACCTTAAAGAGAGCCTATCGAGGTACGTTTCTCGCTTGATAGGAAACCACTTTGGGAACTGATCAAAAATCCACGAAACGGCAAACCATATCTCACATATAATTGATGTTAGCCACAATCCATATGCATCATTGACGGGGTGTTTGATTCGATAATGAAAGAACAATCCAAGAATTGCCATTCGCAGCAAAATGACGATTCTGTATGGGCTTATCTTGCTTGAAGGAATCGGTATTTTCCTCGAGAGTGGCTGTCTGCCCTCATCCATCCTGTGTACAAGTACAACCACAGAATAAAATTTTATGTATTAGATAACTGCAACAGACAACTAAAAAGAAAGCAAATCCAATCATACATTTTCCTAAGCACAATACTCATGCAAATCCATAATGGAAGGGTCGAGCTTATTTAGTTTTTTACCAAATAAAGAGCCGATTTACACTTTTAGCTTTTCGAGACTAGATTAAGAGTATCTCTAAGATTTTCCGGGAGGCGATTAGATGCAAAACGTAATACTTAATTCAATAGATAACTATACAAAAAGGCATATACTCGATGTCTCAAAGTCTTCTGCATATTTCATCTCCCACATTGTTCCCAGCTTGACGTACTTACCTATTTCGTGCTCTTTCACGTTATTAACATTCATAAATAGAAACGAGAATTCAATCCCATCCACATCTGATTCTCCGGTCAGTGTTGCCAAAGGCAAATTAACTTGTTAATTATAGGGATTTCTGAAGTTCTATTTCGCAGCTGAATTCACCACACGAGAAGCTATAAATCGACAACGGTGCCTAACTACATTTGTTCATGTTCTTTAACCAAGGCCAGCATAGCAAACACAACCATGGTAGCCAATCAATTGTCTAATTAAAAGGTAGCAAGTATAGGTCAACAATGAATACCAACCATTAATAAGCTTTTATGCTCTATTAACAGCAGCTACAAAGCAGTGATTGCAAAAGTAACAACTCAATCAGTACACAATTTAATTACAAGTACTAAAAGTATTGGAGATGAAGCATTAAATGCAAGGCCATCGAGGCCCGATGCAGCGCATGAAAAGGAAAGCAGCAAAAGAAAGAAAAGGAAAGGGTGGACCTACTTGGGTAAATCAGCATCATCCAGCTCATCACCACCACCTCCTTCATGCTTCACAACTTGAAGCTTCTCATTTTGCTTTCTCTTCCATTCTTCCATTCTTTCTTTCCAAGCCACGGTTCCGTAGCCGTACACGGCCAAGTCTTTCTTTGGATCCATCGGCCTAGGTGGAACTACAACAATTGCTCATACATTAAACTTCTGATAAAGAAACACTCACTCACAAAAACAAACAACAATCGCACTCACAAGTCATGGATGAATCACTAGAGGGCATGGGGTGGACTCGTTTCCCGTGAAACGGGGGGATGATCAGAGCGTGCTTATCCGCAGAAATCGTATCATCCTTCAATCAAGATTCAAACTTTATGTCAAATATCATAGCCCAAAACACTAATGTGAGATCAAGAAACAAAGCATATGGGATATACCTCTCCACCGTAAGTGAGAAGAGGAATCTCCGGCGACGGATTAAACTCCGAATGAGTCGTAATGCCGGAAGCAGTGCGGCCAATGGCACGAGACGACATAACGTGCGGCTGCTCGTTGTCACTGTAGTCGAATTCATGCTCCAAATCATCAAATTCATCCTCATCTTCATCCCCATCCACTCTAGGACTCCCTGCAAATGTTCAAAGACAGTAAATCAAACCATATACACAAGCATCTCATCTATTCGGATTACTAGTGAGAAGCACAAAGTAACAATACCCTTTATACGCTTGTATCTAGTTTTGCACTGAGGGCAAGCTTGATTTCCCTCCCTTCTCTCATACTCATAGCAAGGTCTACAAACAGGAAATGCACATTCATTGCAAGCAATAAAAAGCTCTCCATCTACACTGAATTCAATCTCATCTCCACAAATCTGGCAATTCTGACCAGTCAACTCTTTCACAGAAGTCACCTGCCAAAGAGGGCAAATTAGTAAATTAGTATACTAGATTCAGATCAAGAAATTGCCAAGATTTTAGTCAATGGCAGTAGATCTCAAGAAAGGAGACTCTTAAGTCTTACAGATAAGTGAAAAGTAAGTAAAACTGGAGAGAGAAAAGGAAATGAAGTTGAGTGAAACTAAATGACAAGAATCTAGAATGGTCCGGAAATCTAGAAAAGCTTAGAAAAGAGCTAAGAGAAACTAAATCGGGAAAAAACTTGGTTGATCAATTCCAATGAAAGAACTTGCTTTTGTGATTGTGAAACTTAAAAATCCCCAGCTTGAGGCTCGACTACAAGAGTTTTTGAAGAAAGACCAGAACTTTAACTACAAAGACACCGGTATCTGAGGAATTAGCCAGGAAAAGCTCAAAGAAATGAAGCTGCAGAAAGAGAATGAGAGAGGGATTACTCTTCCAATGTCATCAGCATTGATGAGAACAAACTCATTCCTATTATGGGAGCCAGCAACAAGCCTTCCATTAGTGTCCATGGCCAAAATTCGAATCCAAGAAACTCTCTCCCTTCAACTCATACAACAAAACAGAGCTTCAATCAACCAAGAGAGAGAGAGAGGGAGAGAGGAAGAAAGAATATGCAGTTGAACACAAGTCCCATTGGCTAACAGCAAAGTAAGAAAGAAATGGCATTGCTGCGGTGCTTTAATTTTCTAAATCCTTCGCTGTGTACTTAAATAATTAGGCCTCCACACTAACAATGAACAGAAAGCGACGGGTAAACAGACACTCGGTGAAGAGAAGTGTCGGTTCAATAAAAAGAGAGAGAGAGAGAGAGTGAGGGCCTTTTGTTTTTGTTGATTATTTTCTTGAAAGATATCACTGTTGTAATTGTAAATGATGAAATCATGAAAGAAAGGGTATGTATATATCTCCTAGTCAAATATATATCTCTCTCTCTATGTCTGCATCTTAGTTGATGTGAGCTGTAGAGGAAATGCCACGAGAGCTTCCATCGACAAAGACAGAAAAACAAGAGGCTAAAATACAGATAATAAAATAAATAAGAGAGAGAGAGGGGGGTTAAAAGTTGAAGGCGCAAGCTTAATACACAAGGGTGAAGGGTACCGTGCGTGGGAGGGAGTAGAGAAATTTATGTAAAAAAGATGGTTAAAGAAGCGGGACCCAGTTTGTGGTGGTGGCGCGGCGGCGCCACCGCTGCTTCTTCGAGACTTGGCTGGAGTTGAGGGAAGAGGGTGCCTTTTGTAATTTTATTTCTTACTCTTACACCTTTATTTCGTACATAATAAACTCCTAAACACTCACATTTTCCATATGGATAAAAGTTCCAACTATTCAATTTGATATCAAAATAAAAAATATTTATTTCAAAATAAATTATAAAATTTAATTATGTTATTTTTTTTAAAGTCAAAAGTTATATAAATTGTATACTTTACTAGAATTAATCCTTTATAGTAAAATCCTTATTCTTGTTATTGCTCAATTTTATTATGAAAAGAAACGCAAACAATGTTATTATATTTCATCCAATGTTTTAATAATTTTCAGTAATTTACTTTGTATATTTAAATTATTTTCATAAATAACTTTATTATGTTATCATGTTCGAATCGAGTTATCGTGTCGTGTCAAAAAATGACAGCCCTATATATAAACAATAAATTTTATAATAAATCTATGATAAAATGTACTCCCTCCGTCCCACTAAGCTTGAGACGTTTTCCATTTTGGGACGTCCCACTAAACTTGACACATTCCAAAAATAACAAAAGTTATCTCTTCAAAAAGGTGTAGACCCTACTACCTTTATAACTTTTACACTACTTTATACACTCTCCTTAATAACCGTGTCTGAAAAAAAGTGTCAAATTTAGTTGGATGTAGGGAGTATTAATTATCATATGTTTACTAGAGTTTATTAATTAAAATATAATTTAATTTAAAACAATAAAAATTTAAAATTATATTAACTTGTATACATGTGTGATATTACTACATTAACCCGTAGCATATTAAGAAATGTCCGTCGTAGACAATTGAGTAGAACTATATACTACTCCATTCGTTCCATTATTTATGGCACAACGCTTTTTGTGTATAAAGTGATGGATTCCAATAAAATTGATAACTTTTTAGGAAAAAAATATTTCTATTTTAAAAATGAATCATTATTATTGGAACATCTTAATATAATAAATGTATAATAAATAATGAGATATATGAAGTATACAATAAAACAAAAATTATATAAGGTGAATAATTTTAAATATTTAACAACTAACAACCAACAAACGATGTTAAATACGCAATGAAATATTTTCTAAAATAGTAAGTATCCTCAAAGTGAACACTTAGTTTTATTTGGGGAAATGGAGACACATTAGGAAATATAATAATGAAATGAATGACAAGCAAGTAATATTAGTAATTTACTTTTGCCTTTTAAAATATCCCTCCTATAAATATATATGTTCAAAATTATGGATGACAATTTATTCGTGAGTATCCGATATCCGTAGGTATCCGATTCTAATAAGGGTGAGTTTGATAAGTATTTGATATTTACGAGTAGCTTTGCGGTTAAAATTTAATATCTATTTAGTTTGTGGGCATGTGTATGTATAATTACTATACATACCCGCAAAATTCATATACTCGCGAAAATTACCCACAAAGTATTCGTGAGCTATCCGCGAAATACCCACCTTGCTCCCATCCAAATCTAACTTATTGTCTCACATTGAAAATTTAAGGATTTCTATCAAATGAGACTCCTACAAAACATCCAAATTTAAATTCTTGTCCCACATTGAAATTTTAAGGATCTCCCTCAAATGAGGGCTCCTATAAAAGACATATATTTAAACATATATTTGTCAAATCTAACAAAAATATAAAATATAAAATTTAAATTTTTTTCAAAAGACTCCTCTCCCGAGTCGCCGGTTCTATCAATTTTTTGTCGGTTTTATTTGTTCATTATAGTTTTTATATTTATTAAAATTTAATGTGACCGAATTGGTTAGCTAACCAGTTCACGATTAAAATTGTCGGATGACGGGTATCATTTTGTCTCATAGGTATGCATAAGCTTGTTAATGAGTGAGTTTTACCCGGACCGGATCCGTAACCGGTCAAAACCCGCTCATTTCAAAGTTATGGTTACGGTTTCGATTCTAGACCCATATAAACCCGCTCATGGTCGGTCCAGACCCGACCTGACCCGTAAGGTACGGTTCAGGTTCTAGCCCGGCCCGGCCTGATCAATTTTTTTTATATTCAATTCTTTTTTATCTTAAAAAATGATATTTTATAATATCTCGTGTTACATATTTAGCTTGTTTTTGGTGTATTTTTAGTACTTGTTTAGTTGTGTTGTGTTGTTAGTTTGATTTTTATTTTGCTCCTTTTTAGTTCGTGTTTACGTCGATTCTGTTGTTCTTGTGTTGGATGTAGGACGATGAGAAGAGGAGTTGATTGGAGCTTAAATGATACCGAATGTGCCAAAGATGCAAAGCCAAGCAAGATGATGTGAGTCGAGGAGTGCACAAAGCGGAAAATGAGAAGGAAGAAACGAGCCTAGGGTCCAGCGGGCGCTGGGACCCCAACGCGCGCTCACTTGTAGAAGGCAGAATTTCAGAGAACACAGGCCAGCGACCGCTGGGAAGCCAGCAGTCGTTGAGTCTGCAAACTTTGTGAGCGTGAGTCAAGAAGCCAATGACCGCTGAACGGTTGTTGGGTGGCAGTTTTCGACGACTTTTTAACAATTCAAGCCATTTTAAAAGGGAATCTCCATCTATCTCTCATAGAACTCGAAAACTTACACTAGAACTCTCCTAGAAAACACTTTTACTTGTATTTTTATCTTGGGATGTAGGATTGAGGGCGAGTGCGGCTCTCAATCCGAGACTCAATCTTTATAAGTATGTTTAATTAATTCTTATTTCGATTGTTCTATGGATTGATTGTCTTCCTCTCCCTAGATTTAGATTTTTTTTTTAATTCTTTATTGATTGCTCTTCGATTCGTGTTTGTTTAATTAAAACGCTTGATCACCGTTTTGATTTATCGTTTATTGATTGAGATCGAGAGATGATCCAATATAAACCTAGGGTTAAATCAAACAATGATTCCAATCGGAAATGTAGGAATCATATTCGTGGTTGTTTATTGTGTAATTCGAATACGTGGGTTAGAATTGCAGCATAATTGTCAAATACGGAAGTTAGTAATTAAACAACTTTAAGAAGTCATTAATTAACTTCGAATCGTTGTGGGTAATTGAGAAATTCTTATTAGGGTTATCTAATACGAGAGCTATGATTGTCGTCTAATTATGGATACGTAAGTGACTAATTATACTAACTTTTAGGAAGTACTTATGAACGAACAATAACATGAGTAGAGGAGCATGATTTGATTAATTGTAGGTTTTCTGAACTCTAGGCCCTTCAATCCTGAATCCGCCTTTTAATTCTGTTTATTGTTTTCGTTTTATTTCTTATTCCTCCCATTTATCTTTGTTAGAGTATTTAAGATTTTCCCTTTCTTATTTTAATAACACTTACGATTAAAGCTGCATGTTAAGCTTTCCATCGAGATCCAATCGGGGTTAGCTTGCCACATACAATCGACCTCATATAATTTGCGAGAACCTAGATTGTAAACAATTTAGGTCTAACAAATTATCCTTGATCGTAGATGAACACTCTATACGTCATAATTCAATAATAAATGTACCCAAACAATAAACACATATAAGTCGTAAAATAATTATGGTACTTAAGTGACTTTTAATAATGGTTAAATAAAATAAGAGTGAAGTTTCACTATTAAATATTTTATATTTAATTAATTTATTTGTAATCCAGATTCGTTTTAACGAATTGAAGACTAGAATAATTATATAAATAAAACTTAGCAAGACCCATGTATAAACCATACCCAAAAATACTCATGGTATTCTCACGGGCCAGAACCATTTATATTTTAATTAACGGTGCTAATCTGATTCTAATCCAAATTTTATCCACCCATTGACAAGTCTAAATATAGATATGAATAGCTAATATTAGTACACTATTGTTATCCCTCCCTGCTCAAAGAGGTAATTACTTTGCTTAGTCAGATTGTATCAGAGTGTGGCTCACTTCTCTATCGGCGATTTTGGATGTATTTGTCACAAAAGTACAATATTTATGATAAAATAAGGTTGGTTCAAATTGTGGTAAGGTACAACCTATTATTGCGTAGTTGCCCCTAAAATTTTAATATGGAGTATTTGTAATGGTATATAGCTTTACTTTTATACTTCTATTATTTTTGTTCATTTATATATATATATATATATATATATATATATATATATATATATATATAGGGAGCAAATCATATGAGAATGAGATTTAAGATGAGAATAAATCTAGACCTTTGATTCAATGTAATCTATGATTTAGAATTATTATACATATTTATTAATATATTTTAATTTAATTCCATTAATAACCAAAACAAGGACAAAGATGTAAAATCTTTTATATATAACCGTCACCTTCCCTTGATTTATGGAGATTTCATCCAAATTAATTATGGAAAATATTTTACATTTATGAGCTCTATTGTATCAGTAATCCATCGATGAAGATGGAGAGAGGTCAGTTTCTTCATTATTGAATATCTATTAAAAATTAAGACTTCAAAATTACAAGGCAAAACAGTGGTATACACCATGAATTTTTTAGGTATTAGTTTTTACACCATTTTTTAAATAATTTTGATTGCTCATGTAGTTTATAATCAGTATTAATATTTTTTAGTACTCTGCAGATTATGATGATATCTTTATGTAATTGAGTTTATATTTACAGATGATACAATTAATGTTGAGAATGAAGAATTATCAGAAGAATTAAATATGTATATTCCTGAATGTCCGGAAGAATTCAAACCTTTGGTTGGGCGCAAATTTACTACGTTGGAGGAAGGAGAGAGATGTTACAGGTAATATGGACATATATGTGGGTTTGATACTCGACTTGGAACTCTTACGAGGTTCAAGGATAATAGTGTAGTTTTGTGGAGATATGTTTTATGCAACAGAGAAGGTCGTACAAATGTGAAAGATGATGTGTTATTGGATGAATCTAATAGTTCAAAGAGGAGACGAATGTCTACTAGGGTATCATGCAAGGCACGAGTTAAATTTTTTATTGCACCGGTGAAGGGTATGTGGTGAAATGTTTCATCAAAAGTCACTCACATCCATTAGTATCTGAAAAATACCGACATTTTTTAAAGAGTAATAAGCATTTGGAATACATGCATAGGAGTTTCATGTTGAGCTGTTCTAAAGCAAATGTTGGTCCAATGAGATCTTTTCGTTTGTTCAAAGAGTTAGTTGGCAGTTATGATAAGGTTGGGTGCACTGCGGTTGATTTCCTAAACTTTTCTCGGGATTTGAGAGCTTATGCATAAGGTGTCGATGCACAAATTTTGCTAGATAAGATGAGAACTAGACGAGAAGGATGCCCTGATTTTTATTTTAATTTTTGTGTCGATTCAGACCATAAACTTAAGCAAATTTTTTGGGCTGACTCTCTTGCTATTGCAAATTATCGACATTTCGGTGAGACTGTTTCGTTTGATGCAACATATAGGACGAACATGTAATGAATTAAAGATAAATAGACTACGCATAACGTTTAAATAAATGACAATTTACTTATTCATATTTCTTATGCATAACATTTAATTCTATCATGCATTGACAATCAAATAATAATGCATTGTTTTAAAAGGTACAACATGATATTCACACCATTCACGGGCAAGGATAATCACGAGAAATGCATAACCTTTGCTGCAGGGTTGCTTACCTCTGAAGATGTGGACTCATATTCTTGGTTATTTACAAAGTTCATTGATTGTATGGGTAAGGCACCTGATATGATTATAACAGACCAAGATCCTGCGATAAAGATTGCTATTGAAAAGGTTATGTTAGGGACACGTCACCGGTTTTGTATGTGGCATATTATGATCAAAGTTGGTGACAAGTTATCAGTGCAACTAAGGGAAAATGAGGAGTTTGCAAATAAGTTTAATGAAATTGTTTGGTCAAATTATATTGAGCCAACTGTATTTGAGGAGAAATGGAATGGAATAATGGCCGAGTTTGGATTGGAGGATCATCAATGGTTTAATGCCATGTTTGAATTACGCACATTTTGGATTCCGACATATTTCAGAAATCATAGGATGAGCGGGTTATTTCGTACTACGTCGTTTTCTGAGGCTGAGAACAGTTTTTTCAAGCCTTTCTTGAATCCCAAAGCAAATTTGGTTCAGTTTTATTTGTATTTTCTGAATGCTATTGAGTCTCAACGGAATATGCAGGATAAATTAAATAGTTTGGTTGAATCATGTTTCCCAAAGTTGTTGACAAAGCATCCCATTGAGAGACATGTTGCAGCAACTTATTCAGACAAGATTTTTGTGCATTTTCAGAAAGAATGAGACTATGCTTCAACTATATGTTGCATAAAGAAGATGATCACAAACCAGAATTACAGTGTATACGTGATTGATGATGAGGTTAATGGGGTATTCACTGTGACACACACATTAGGTGACGATTACTATAGTTGTGAATGCAATCATTTTGTAAGGTATGGTGTTCTTTGTCGTCACATTCTGACTATGTTTAAGAACCAACATTTTAAATGCATCCTTGACAAGTACATCGTGCAACGTTGGAGCAAATTTGCAAGTTCACATAATATATGTAATTCTATTGATCGAGGGACTGTCGATGCATTTGGAGAGTTCACCAAAAATATTTTCGAAAATGTATTCAGAACAGTTGGTTATGTTGGTGGTAGTTCAGATCTTATGTCCGAATTGATGAAGGATTACGATGAAATTTTCAAGAAATATCATAAATTGGTTTCTGGTAGTTTGGGTAATAATGAGAAGGGTCGACTATTTGAGTCATACTATGACGCATCAGTCCCATATAGAGTTGATGTTCTTCCTCCTAATCCGGTGATAACAAAGGGAAGTGGCAGCAGAATTAAGTCGAGAAAGGAAAAGTCATTGCGAGATTTGGGGAAGGCGAAGAGAAAGTGCGGCAATTGCAAAGAGATGGCACATCACGATTCTAGAAATTGTCCCAATAGTCGTGCAAATGTTGATTGACTTTATTTTTATTTAAAATATGATTGATATTTGTTAGTATTTTAATTGACACAAGTATTTTATTTTTAGGGATAATGGTATTTTTGTTATGTTTTATGATATATTTGTATTTTTTAGTTGATTGTTATTTTGATTGAATATGAGGAATGAATTTTCAGAATTCATAATATAATCTGATGATGAGCATGTAACTGCATATATGCACAATCTTATTAGAAGCAATATGTATGCATATATTATATTTTTTTTATTGCATATATATAGCTACATATATGCATGAATACTTAAAAAAAATCTATAATAAAAATTATATGATAATTTTATAAAATTTCCTTATACATATATTTGGAATGTATTCATGATTAATTTAATATTTTTGAATATGAGGAATGTATATTCAGAATTTAAAGTATAATCTAACGATTAACATGTAATCGTTCATATTTTATTCAAAATTCAGAATGTTTGACTGTTTAAATAAAATTTTGTAATTAAATTTGTATGACATTGGAATAAAATGTTCGTATATACTATTTAACATGTATTCATGCTTAATTTATTATTTTGCATAATAATTTATCATGTTTGAAAGTATAAATAAAGTTAATTTTTTATTATTAATTTGGTACTGATGTTGTCACATGTAAAGAATAATATTTAAATACACAACATAAAATTTTGGCACATTAGATACTGCTAGTAATTAAATCATAAATAACAAAATAAGCATTTACTGAATTCATATGTCTGAATATAAATTTAACTAAAATACTTCTAATAATTCGCACTGAAATCAACAACTTCAAATATTAAAATGCATTCGAGTCTTTTGTGATATTGATAAATCAATCTAGAAGTGTGTTGCAGAGTTGCGCGATCCTCTTTGATGTTGCCTCCTTGTAATGAATTCCAAATTCATATATCATGTGTTCTTGCTCTTCATTTTTTTTTCCAACCAATAAGTGCTGCACAATATTTAACTCTTAGGACCTTCACCTTTTTTCCCGCATTGCGTGTTATGCCTGATACCCAACTTCCCGTGTCTCCCATAAATGTCTCCATGTAACTCATAAGAAATACACCTCTATCTACTTTGGACAAATACGTGCTAAATCCTACGCACGGAATTCGTAGCTTACAAGTAGAAACAACATGTGCAGAATGAGGATTTTCCCATTTGTCATAACAATAAGTCAACATGTCCCTCTGTTCATAAGACATTATATTGTATAAGATGATTTTTTATTACTATGCAAAATCATTTTAAATTTGAAAAATAGAATATATTGCGTACCATGTTAGCAGCAAGAACTTCATAGCGGTTAGGAACACACAACTTCTGATGAACATTTCTGCAATCAATAATTGTTTGCAGACGTCTCTTCACATTTATGGTTATCATGTAGTAATGTTCCTTATCCAGCAATGGAAATACAAACTGCAATTATAGATTTTTTTATGCATTAAAAAAATAAAAAAAATGATGATATATATATATATATAATAAAATGATTTAACCATAAACTTATACCATGTCAACAGTGAATGGTGAAATGGTCTCGTAGTGGTACAATTCTGCAGATAGCTTCACATAGAAATCCATTTTTCTGCTCTCCAATGTAGCATTTAGTTGGCACATCAACTAGTGTACCTATCTGCATAATTGAAGTACAGGCATTGCATAATTAAAGAAAGCATTGTGTACTAAATATTTAGAGATTTATTCAAATTAAAAACATACAGAAAGTTCAGTGGTTGCAAAGAAGCGGAAAGGCGAATTTTCTGATCTCAGTTTCTCAGCATCATTCAGAAACACGGTCCATGCATCAATAACAGATGGATAAATTTTACAGCCTTTTCGAAGAGACAAAATGTATTTTCTATATAGTAGGAAATCATCTTTCCTGAATAATCTCGCATTCCTGCAAACAAAAAAAATTAACTTAACCATATATAAAAAATATAAATTGCAAAGAAAATAATAAACCATACTCTTCTGAAATGTTGATCACTAATGCAAATGCACCAAGCTGCTTTATCTCCAGCATCAAAAAGCTCCTTTTAAACCAAACCCCCTTCTTTTAAATCATAGAAGTTATAATCAGTATCAAAAAGCTCCTTTTAAACCAAACATCCCCTTCTTTTTCCTCCAGCATCATCTGCACAACATGCTTTGGTAGTATCATCTTTTTGTCATTTATTTTGCATCGATCACGGACCAATTCCCACCATTCCATGAATAAGCTTGACATTTATGGTTTTACTGACTTCTCTATCAACAAATTCCCTCTATGGAACCCAAATATTTTATGCACATCTTCTTCAGATATTTCAATCCTTTCACCATTCTCCAAGTTTAACGAACAGCTCCTCGGGTTAAAATTATCCACCACCCAGTATGTGATCTTTGATGACAACATTGACGTTTTCAATTGAAGCATGTAACCAAATCTCAATTCCTTAATTTGCTCCTTTTGCACCTCATTCACACTCTTAACACCATCAAACAAGCAAGAAGGACTACTACGACATATTATAGATGGAAAATCATCAATAATATTTGTCCCATTTTTCTTACTATAATGAATGTCTTTCTTCTTCTTTTTCGTTGCATGAACTTCTTCGAGCGTTTTCACCTCAACATCTAATTTGCGTTTTCCCTTATTCGCAATGGAAGGATTCTTACCCATATCAATTTTCGAGCTTGACTTTTGCATCAAAACTTTCCTGTTTTTTGAACTTGTTGATGTTGATCTTGTAAATCTCTTCACAGCTAATGAGGGTAGAAAGTCATCACCATTCGAATATACTACATGTACGCTATTAGCATTGATGTCATGTTTGTTCTTTGTTCTTTCTGTCATAAGTTAAACATGTTAGATAATGCGTAAGCATTTAATATTAATAAATAACGCATAAATCATAAACAAAATACTGCATTACTATCATGATAGCTTTTTTTGGTTATATACAATAAAAAATTGCAACTATTATTTCTATATTATACATTACTTAATAAAAGACGGAGCATTACTTCAGAAAATACAATATAGCCTACTTTATTAATGCATTCAAAATTACATTATAATGCATAATTATACATTATGCAGTAATCAAGTAATAAATCAAACTTATCATTTAATTATATTCCTAACTAATATAGCACCACTCATAAAATACCTTGCAGTTTGTATACAACCCAAATAACCTTTACCCAAAAAAAATTATTATATTTTCAAGCCAGTTTTCGATTGCATAAAAAAATTCCACGCAATGCATATTTCATGGATATACATAGTAATCGGATGAATAAACACAATACAAAAAATTATTCAAACATACATATATAATTTTTCTCAACACCATAATTTGTTCTTTTAACATTTAAAGTAACAACCAATGCATAAAATAAGTATATACAATGCATTACCTTCTCTAGTCTGCACAGTCATATTCAACTTGTCTGCCTCCATTAGCTTAAATATAACTTTCACTAACACAAATTTTTAATAAAGTGGAACACATGCATCGACATATGCTATTTGAATTAGAGTTCTATAATGCAGATAGAAACTACTACATATGAATGAGATTTTAGGGTGAATGAAAGGGACTACTGCAATGGGTTGAAAACATTGGGAGAGAGAGAAGTTCTTATTTTGTAAAATATGACTTTTGCCTTTCCTAAAAAAGGTAAAGTGAATATTGGGGGGAGAGTGAGATTACGTGTGATATATTTCACAATATATTCATCTAGATTTTCTGCACCTAAAAAGGTGGGATTTGATTTGATATATTTAAAAGTTTATCTTTTCACCCTCACACCCTCATCCACATAGTAAATAATAACAGAACCGATACCTATGAATTTTTGGTATATATTTGTTATGCATTAAATCTCCACCATCCAAATATATAAAATCTATGGTTGATATATATTCTTAATTCCTACTTTAAAACATATTCTCACCTGAATGTGTGTGTGTGTGTGTGTATATATATATATTTTGAATTTAAACATTGGGCAAAATCATATAATTAAATTTGGTTAGGTTAACTTTTACATTGTAATTTACATAAAATCACGACCATTTAACGAGTTCATTGGAGACATTATTTTATTCAGTTTCGGTCTCGTTTCTTGCGCATATTGAGTCGATATTATCATATTTTATTGTTCTACTTGACTCCTTGGTTGTTGTATTTTCACTTTATAGGTAAAGATCGACAAACGAAGATAATAAGGCTCGAGAAGAGAAACAAGGACGAAAAACACGAAAAAAGAGGAGAAATTGCACGCCAAGGTCGAGAGCAAGCCTAGCGGCCACTAGCCCCTAGCGGTCGCTGGCTCAATAGGTGCCCCAAGACAGAACACAAGCCTAGCAGCCACTAACTTGCTTCACATGGAGCAGGAAAGAACATGGGGCTAGCAACCGTTGGCCCCTTGAAGATGCAGCAGGACAGAGCGTGGGGCTAGCGGCCGCTGGCCCCTAACGGCCTCTAGCCCCCACGAGGACTTTCCAAGACAGAACTTGGGGGTAGCGAGCTCTACCCCCTAGTGATCGCTGGCCAGGCAGGCTCCTTCCCCCTATATATATTCTTGAGTGAAATTAATGTACAATCTATCATTCTAGAGTTTTAAACCACGAGAGAAAACACAGTAGTTTAGGATTTCCTATTCCGTTCTAATTCTTTAGATTTTGCATTGTAGATTCGATTGTGATTCAAACCCGGAGACTCTTTCTAGTGCATTATTTTCAAATTAATTCGTGAGTTCTTATTGCTTTCGTTTTTATTTACTATTGTTCCTTTATTGTGTCTTCTCTCTTGATTAATCATGAACTATTGATTCTCATTCTATCATCTATGTTAATTAATCAAATTGCAACATGTCAAGATTCAATTCCTTTAATTCCTCGTTCTTAGACTTATGATTTAATTGCTTTCCTAATTCTTGCCTAGATAATCCGCATTTTCATTCTTTTAATTTCACTCGCCTAGGTAATTAATTAGTTTAGTTAATACTTATTAAAACTCCAATTCTTGTAATTGCTTTCTGTTCAACAACGTAGATGAAGCTCTATTTAGCCTTTTTTGAGAATACGACTAGGTTTAACTTATTAATTTATAAAGACCTCGTTCTCTTGCGAGTAACTTAAGTGAAATAAGTTGAAACAAATTTTGACGCCGTTGCCGGGGAGTGGAGGTGAAGGGTTGTGGTGAGTGATGATGGAATTGGGGTTGAAGAATGTGAAGTTAGGGATTTGAAAAAGGAAAATTGTGGATTTTTGTTGAAAGAGATTGTAGGGTTGAAAATTGAAGAAAGAGATGGTGGAGATGAGTGATGTTGATGGTGGAAGAGATGGGAAATGATGATTGGAGGTGGAGATGGAGGAATTTGATGGGAAATTGGAGAATTGGAGAGGTGGCATCTGGTAGGAGGAAGGAGAAGAAGAAGAAGTTTGGGGATAAAAATTGTGTGGAGAGAGAGGGAAGAAAACGTGAATAAAAGGGAAAAAGGGGTAGGGTTTTGCTAGGGTAGCCACCGCTGGGGGGGTAACGGGCGCTACCCTAGCGCTCTGGGGGATAGGCAGCGGGCAGGGCTAGTGGCCGCTAGGGGGGTAGCGGTCGCTAGCCCCCTTTGGAAGGTGTTGTATAGAACGCGGGGATAACGCTCGCTGGGGGGAGGGGGTTAGCGAGCGCTAGCCCCTGGAAACTCCTCCAAGATAGAACGCAAGGCTAGCGCTCGCTGGGGGGTAGTGGTAGCTAGCCCTGCTCTCGTAAAACTATAAGGAATGAGGATGCCCTTAGTGCTCGCTACCCGTCTTCTCGGTCATATCTCTCCATCCATGATTTATTATTCCCGAATCCTCCTAATTCACAAGAACAAAGTCACAAATTAATTCTCCTCCAACCGTGTACGAAATGAAGGAAAGAAAAATACGAAACAAGAAACAAAAATAAGGAAAAAACAGAAAGGAAAGAACACTTGTTTAACGTCATTAGCTTGACGGAGTAATACGCTCAATTGGAGGGTGGATCTTCAACCGGTGTCGACTCTACCGTGAAGTTGGTAGGCCATACCTCGATGTACGGCTTCACTCGATGCCCATTCACAATAAATGAGTCATTGGCTCTTTCTTTAGCAATCTCTACTGACCCGTACGGTTTCACGTCCTTCACCACAAATGGACCAATCCACCTTGACTTTAATTTTCTGGGAAACAGTTTCAACCGGGAATTGAATAACAATACCTTCATGCCGGGTTTCAAATCTTTGTGTAGTATCATCCGATTGTGAATTGCCTTCACCTTATCCTTGTAGATTCGGGCGTTGTCGTACGCCTCATTGCGCAGCTCATCTAGCTCTGACATTTAAAGTGAACGGTGCTCCATCGCCTTATGCAAATCGAAGTTAGAGGCTTTGATCTCCCAATAAGCCTTGTGCTCTACCTCTACCGGCAAATGACACGCATTGCCATACACAAGACGATACAGGCTCATTCCCAATATGCTCTTGCAAGCCGTCCGGTACGCCCATAGAGCATCATTCAACTTCACCGCCCAATCCTTCCTAGATGGTTGAATCTTCTTCTCCAATATATTCTTGATTTGCTTGTTGCTCGTCTCGGCTTAGCTTGACGTCTGAGGATAATAAGGAGTAGCGATCTTATGAGTGATCTCATTCTTCTTCATGAGTCTTTCGAAAAACCTATTACAAAAATGATTTCCACCATCGCTAATGATAGCTCGTGGAAAGCCAAATCTGTATAGAATATGTTCCTGCAAAAACTTAAGCACAACGTGAGAATCACACGTCCTAGTGGGGATAACCTCAACCCACTTGGACACGTTATCAACAACAAGCAAAATATACTCATATCCATGAGACTTCGGAAAAGGACCCATAAAATTAATACCCCATACATCAAAAATCTCAACCACAAGTATATTATTAAGAGGCGTTTCATTCATACGACCTATGAGAAACATGTAAAAAACGATTCCTTTCTTGGGAAGTGAAGTCAGGCCTTAACTCGCCACAAGCTAAATAATTAACAATGTTAGCAAACCAAGGCACATGAGAAACACTATATGCATGCTTATAAGGAGACTCGATTACGACTTCATGAGAAGGGTGAGAAGGAATATGCTCTAAACGAGAGAGATGATTGGCAACAGCGTTCTCACACCCTTTTCTATCACGGATCTCAATATCAAACTCTTGTAGCAACAAAACCCAACAAATCAACCTTAGCTTTGCCTGAGGTTTAGTCAACAGATGACACAATGCAACATGATCACTATGCACAATAGCTCTAGAATCAATAACGTAAGCACGAAACTTATCAAGAGCAAAGACAACAACTAACATCTCATTTTCGGTAGTAGTGTAGTTAATCTGAGCAGGATTCAAAGTAGAGCTAGCATAGTAAATGACACGTAGCATGTTATCGACACGTTGACCCAAAACAGCACCCACAACAGAGTTTGATGCATCACACATAATTTCAAAGGGAACAGACCAATTAGGACCAACAATAACAGGTGCACTACATAATTTCTCTTTCAAAGTAGTAAAGGCGGCAAGACAATCAACATCAAAATTAAAAATAGTATCTTGAGCAAGCAAACGACAAAGAGGTTGCCATATCTTAGAGAAGTCTTTAATAAATCTACGATAAAAACCTCCCAAAAAACTTCGAATACCCTTAACGTTGATAGAAAACAAGGTATGAAAGATAAGCAAGTAGCCATAGCTACTGTATTCATTGATAGAATGAAGCAAAGTTTATTTGTTTTCACATGCATCCGCTGCATTGCTAAGCTACATATATAAAGCTACAGCAGGAAACCCCTAACAAGATAATAAAGACAAAATAACATAACAAACTAGAAGGGAAAGCAGGACCAAATTAATTCAACAAAGGACGTTGCCCTTAAGTATCTGTTGTAGCACTGACCGTGCTCTCTTTAGGACTCTGAATATGACAGCTATTGTCGCTAGAAGCCAACTCATCCTTGCAGCTTAGTTGCTCCAAAATATCCGATGGTTTGGCATGCATGCTATGCATGGCATGGAAGCCAACACCCCCCCCCCCGCAATTCAAGCGAGGCTAAGGAAGTGACGCCAAGTTTATTGCGTAGCCGAGCAAAGAATTGAAGGCTTAACGGCTTGGTAAACAAATCAGCAATCTGATCATGAGAGGGAACATGTTTGAGGAGCACCTGACGAGCAGCAACTTTATCTCGAACAAAATGAACATCTAATTCAATGTGCTTGGTACGAGCATGGAGAACGGGATTAGACGCCAACGCAATGGTGCTAAGATTATCCACCCATATTGTGGGAGCAGAACAAGGAATACCAAGTTCATGTAATAGATAACCAATCCAAGTAACAAGCCCATCTCCACAATGTGTCGATGCTTGCGCTCAGCCAAGCCATTCTGTTGCGGGGTGTAGGGGCATGACACACGATGCATAATACCAGCCTCTTTTAGGTAGTCAGACATCCCTTGAAACTCACCTCCTCCATCACTTTGAAAGACCTTTATTTTGGCATTTAACTGATTTTCAACTAAGGTTTTAAATTCCTTAAAAACCTGAAGAACTTGTCCCTTGCTTTTCAACAAATAAAGCTAAGTGTGTCGACTATAGTTATCAATAAATGTAACATAGTACTTGTATCCATTTCTGGATAATATGGGAGATGGACCCCAGACATCACTGTGGATAAGCTCAAGAGGAGATTTGTAAACAGCAGATGAAGGAGCATAAGGCAATCTATGAATTTTAGAAACACAACAAGGATGACAAACAGGATCATTGTTTATTGAAGAAAATGAGATATTACATCGTTTCAAAGCTTGCTTCAATAGATCAAAATTACAATGACCAAGTCTTTTGTGCCACAACTCTAAACTAAAAGGAAAAGCACAACTAGAAATAGAAACGGAAGGCGACAAGGCAGCATGAGAGGAAGGATCTTGAGTGGAAATGGCTGAGGAAGGAGCCTTGATTGAAGAGAAAACCCTAGAAGAAGACTTGTGAAGCGTGAACTTGTAGAGACCTTGGTCAACAATTCCCTTGAGAAGAACTTGCTTGGTGGTTTGATCCTTAACAAAACAAAGGGAAGGGTGAAACTCAAAGAAGACATGATTATCTTTGGCAAACTGAGAGACACTTAAAAGATTTTTTGATATTTGAGGAACATGAAGAAGATTTGACAAAAGAAACTTTCGGGCAGTAGGATTAGCACAAGAAGAAGTGAGAAAAGAAGTGCCAACATGAGATATAGGAATACCAAAATCATTTCCAAGATTTAAGGCGTTACCTCCATGATTTTCACTTGCGGAGTTTAGCATAGACAAATCATTAGAAACTTGATTCGTGGCACCGGAATCCGGAAACCAAGTAGAGGTGTCAAAGCTATACTCAGACAAGGGAGAAACATGTTGTCCACGAGCTTGAGAAACATTCAGATTAGGGGGATGTTGAAACTGATGTGAAGGGTAGTTTGGAGGAGCTTGATGTTGCTGTTGCTGTCTAGGTTGATAGGGCTGGGGCATGAAACCTTGTTCAAAGCGATGCCAACAATCCAGAGCAGTGTGTCCAGGCTTGAGACACACCTGACAGGTAGGTTTATTAGAGTTAGAACCTCTACCTCGACCACCTCTTCCTCCACGGGCAGCTCCGTTTCTGCCTCCCCTAGCAAAGTTGTTATATCCACCTCTTCCACCATTGCTATTGTTGTTGGAAACTCTCTGACCAGAATTGTGAGCCATGTTGACCGAAGGTTGGGAGCCATCACTTGATGTTCCAATACCCTTCATAGTATCAAGCCGTGACTCAAAGCTTAAGAGAAGAGCGTGTAAATCTGGGACGCTCCAGCTATCATTCCTCGAAGTGACGCTCACCATTACAGAATCATATTCTGTACCTAATCCAGATAGAATATGTAGCACCTGATCATCATCTGCGACTTTGTAACCAGCTGCCCCAAGAAGGTCACAACAACTCTTTATCTTGCTCAAATACTCTCGCATGGACATGCCTTCCTTCTTCATAGTTTGAAGTTGAAGCTTATATTGCATAAGCTTTGCACGAGACTGGCTCGAGAAGTTTGTTTCTAGAGCACTCCAGACCTCGTGGCTAGTGGACAGACCGACCACTAACACCATTATGCTCTCAGTAAGAGAGGACTGAATCCAAGCAGAAAGAAGTTGATCCTGCCGAATCCATGAAATGAATTCTTGGTTTAGCTTCATTTCTTTCTTCTGAGGATCCCCAACTGGAACGTATTCAGGTGGAACTTTAGTAGTTCCATCTAAAAAGGATTCAAGACCATATCCTTTTACAGTGGTCAACACTTGTTGCCTCCAAATCAAGTAGTTAGTTTCAGAAAGTTTTATAGAAATGGGGTGGTTTTGGGGCAATATAGGAACAATATTAGGTGATGGTGTTAAAGAAGCAATGGACGAATCTGTTGTTTCAGACTCCATAACAAGAAAGAAAAAAAAAAAAAACACTAGAGGTTAGGAGGAAGTAGGTAGTAGAGACAGGTTCATAGCCAGCTCTGATACCATGATAGAAAACAAGGTATGAAAGATAAGCAAGTAGCCATAGCTACTGTATTCATTGATAGAATGAAGCAAAGTTTATTTGTTTTCACATGCATCCGCTGCATTGCTAAGCTACATATATAAAGCTACAGCAGGAAACCCTAACAAGATAATAAAGACAAAATAACATAACAAACTAGAAGGGAAAGCAGGACCAAATTAATTCAACAAAGGACATTGCCCTTAAGTATCTGTTGTAGCACAGACCGTGCTCTCTTTAAGACTCTGAATATGACAGCTATTGTCGCTAGAAGCCAACTCATCCTTGCAGCTTAGTTGCTCCGAAATATCCGATGGTTTGGCATGCATGCTATGCATGGCATGTAAGCCAACAAACGTCAGTCAGTGGAGGTAATTTTTCAATCACCTCTACCTTAGCCTTATTAACTTCTATGCCCTTACTCGACACTACATGTCCCAAAACAATACCACTACGCACCATAAAATGACTCTTCTCCCAACTCAAAGTAAGATAATTCTCAACACAACGATCAAGCACACGATCAATTTTAGTAACAGAACGATCAACTAACTGTAGACTTATGCGAGTGGGTTTCAACTCACCTAACTCTAATTCCTTAAAAATTGAGTAAGGCATGGGATTGATACCATCACCTAAATCGAGCATACATGTCACAGTCTTACCATTTCCAAGAGCGATGGTGATGAAGAAATTACCTGGATCTTGCAGCTTCTGTGGAAGAGGATGCTACATGATAGAGCTGGCTACCTCGGACACCATCACACACTCATCATCTACAAATCTCCTCTTCTTGGAGGCTAGCTCCTTGAAGAACTTGAGGTACGCCGGTACGTTGCGGATAACATCAAGAAGCGAAAAGTTCACGTGCACTTAGGATAAAATCTTGTAAAAGTCTGCAAATTGCTTCTCGAGCTTCTCATTATTTTAGCCTACTCGGAAAGGGAATCAACGGCTTGTAGGGATTCGCCGTCTTATGCATCTGAATGGCTAGCTCTTCTGGCTCCTTCCCTTTCTCAGTCTCCTCATCTACTCTATCTCCCTCAGTTTTCCGTAACTCCACCCGGTTATCCACTTGCTTGCCACTACGTAGAAAAGTAATGGCCTGTAGCTGATGTGCCGAGTGTCCCTGCCCCAATATCTTTCCTATTTGTTGCTGCTACTGCATTGATTCTCAGCTCCTGGGATCTGCCCCACTTGGCTCTCGAGGTGTTTGATTGTAGCCTCTTGAGCCTCCTTAGCTAACTTGCTTTCTTGCATGAAAGCTGCCAGACTGTCTTCCAGAGATGATTTGGGCGGTGCGGCTGCTCGTGGTGCAGGTGGGAATGGTGGCTGGAATTGAGGTGGTGGCTGCTGAAAGTGTGGTGGAGGTGGATAATACCCTTTCTGAGGTGGGTAGTAAGGCTGTTGTGATGGATAATACCCATGTTGAGGTGGGTAGTACTGCTGTGGAGGTGCTCGTCGGGGAGGCAAGTTTTATCCTTGACCCTGATTCGGTCCCTTCCACGTAGAGCTGTTATGTGTTCTCCGTCCTATAGTCTGCTGGACAGGATGCTGATCGAATGGCGGTCGTGGCGGATATCCTTGTGCAGCGTAGATCTCCGCCTCTCCTTCATAGGTCAAATCCGTCATCCTAGTGCAGTTGTTCTCATCATGGGTGAGATCACCGCAAATGGGGCACGGTTCACTAACCGGCTCGTGCTTAGCCACTGCAGGGGCCTTGCTCATCTTCACTTCTCTCATCATATCTGCCATCTGCCTTTTTAGATCTGGACTCACTCCAATCTCCTTGACTTCTACTCTTTTAGATCGAGAGGTTTTCTGCTGTGAATTGGTTGCCAAGGTCTCAAAAATCTCTACTGCTTCTTCAACTGTCTTCTCAGATATGTTTCCTCCGCCACTGTATCCACCATAAACTGATAAGTGTGCTGCAACCCATTGTAGAAGATCTGCCATAATAGTTCAAGCACAATCTGGTGGTGTGGAGACTGTTATTGGAGTTCTCTGAATCGATCTAACGCCTCGTGGAAAGGCTCGTCAGGTTCTTGAGCAAACTGCATGATCTGGAGTCGAATATGTTGTGTCTTATGATTCAAATAGTGCTTGAGCAGGAATGTGGTTCTAACGGCCTTCCATGTGGGTAGAGATCGCGCTGGAAGTGAGAGGTACCACGACTTTGCCCTATCTTCAGTGAATAGAGGAAGCACTTCCTAAGCAGCTCGTCTTCGGTTATAATCTGAAGTGGAATGGACTGAACAGCTGTGCAGAACTCCCTAATGAAGATGAGTGCATCTTCGTTAGCCAAACCATAGAACGAGGGAAGCAAGTTGATATGATTGTGCTTCAACTCATAGTTCCTTCTTGCAGCAGATAGTACTACAGCAGTGGCTATTATTCCATGAGATAGTCTGGCAAAGTCTTCGAGCTTCCTAGCTGCTTCGTCTTCCTCGGCCATTATCACTAATTTCTCTCCGAATAGAGTGGTGAGATTGACGACGTCCCTATATCACTCCTCAAGTACACCTTTTCTTCTATTGATGTTGTCGACAAAGGGCACCAACTCTTGTCTCAAGCTTCGGCGTACACAAAACCACAAAAGATCAATCGTATCTTGCGGGAGAAAATGAATAGAAAAAAGAAAAATAAAACGCAACACAAATATATTTTGATAACTAATTTATTAATAAATTATATAAATTATCTACAACCTTTTCAAATTTGATGAAAATTAATAAATTGTATGAAATCTAGATTATAAATTATTTGAAAAAAAATAATTATAATTTATAATTTATCACATATGACTATTATAACACATTTTTAATTATCTTATATACTAACGATCCATATATAATTTTCAATATAAATAATAACAATTAAAAAAATCATATTTTTCACTAAAATAATAATATATAAATATAAAATAATATATAATTTTCTTATTTATTTATATATCCTATATTAGATTATCTGTTATTTAAAATCTAATGAGAATTTATAAATCATACATAAAAATTAATAGAGTTCACATTATTTTAATATATTTTTTTAATATATATAATTTATTACATGTGATGATTATAACAAACCTTTAATTATCTTATTATTCGAACAATCCACATATATTTCTCAATATAGATAATAAAAATTTTAAAATCGTATTTAAAAAAAAAATAATAATATATAAATATAAAGAAGTATACTTTTCTTATTTATTTATATATTCAATATTAATTGTATATTATTTCATATTTATGTATCATTTTCACTACTATAAAATAAATAGTTAATAAATATATTTCGATGCATTTTTTAGAATTCGATGAAATTGATGATTTTTGACCGTATATCATTACTAGAGAATGATATTGAGCTTCATTATTACCCCACATATTAAGTTATCTATTAATGGGTATATATTTTAAATGATTTTATTATTATGCTTTACATGTATTTTATTTAATCTTTAATCCAAAAAATAACATTCCTAATTATTTATCATAATAATTAAAGATATATAAACTTATGTATTTTTTGTTTGGGCAACTATTGAATTCAATTAATGTCATTTTATTATCAATTCCACAATTAAGCAATGAATTTAGACAATTGTTTACACTCGATAACACACAAAATAATGAGAACTTTTAGATTAGTGTTATTTGACATCAACTACTCATTGACATAAATATATACATTATAATTACAAATAAATAATTTAAATAAAATTTTCACGCCTAATAAAATTCATATATATATATATAAATTTTTTTAATCAAGCACGAGTATATATATTTAATTTTTAATCAGATTATAAATATATATATATATATATATATATCACGCACACACACATAAATAAATAAGTTCATATAATTTGAGTTTATTTTCATTAATATAAAAAATATTTAATGAGTATATATTGATACCTATTTGATAATTCAATCAAATTAATGATTTTTGGTCGTATATCATTACTAGATATTGAAATTCTACTTTATTATTACCTACTTACTAAATTTTCTAATACGATATTTATAAAATTAGTGATGTGTAACAAGACATTTATCGATTTTGAGATGAGTACGCATACATAAAATTCAAATAAATTGGTTTGATTTTATAAATATTCAAATATAGTTTATTTTCATTAGTAGTATTTATTTATAATATATATTTTATATACTCGAATTTATAACACATATTATTTATGGGCATAAGACGAAAATCAATTGATTCACGATTTTGGACATTTGAAACCAAAACCGAACCGCTTCATATACAATTGTGATTCAAAATTTTAATAATCTTTGACGATTCGGTTCCCAAAACCGCCGATTACGATTATTTTGAACACCTCTAATAATAATGAGTATTAGAATTATTTTTACTTTACTTTAGAACGAACATGAGTGTATAAATTAAATTCATATATATTAAAATATATATATATATATTAATTGTTAGTACGAGTCTACTAATAAACAAGTTTACGAGAATTTAATATTTATGATATATATATATATCAAATTGTAAATTTATTTTTTCATTAATTTTAAAACGATTTCAAGTTTATCATAAACAAGTCAACATAATTAACGATTTTTACTATACATATTTAGTATACGAATAAGTAGTTCATACATTTATGACAACAAATAATAATAAACAAAATGATGTCAAATAATTTTATAAATTCTATAAAATATTAATCCCGTCGAATTTCGACGGGCAATAATCTAGTATATCTTAATAAATGGTTAATCATTTTTCGTAAAGTTATAATAAACATCAAACTTGTTTGTGAATTTACTGTGTCGCAGCATAAAATAATTTAAATTGGTACTCAAAATATAGATGGTTCTTTAAAACAAACAAGGAAATCCTCCATACGTACCATTTTTCAAATAAAATAAAAGTAAGTGTATTTTTTTTGAAAAGTTGAAGATGGTACGAATTTTACTAAAAAAATAAAAAAAAAAGTCAACCCCAAAATTATACTAGCTAAGAAAAGTGATTGTGAGACCCAGAGTAAGAAAGGACATGCAATAATTGTGAAAAAGAATAAAATAAGACTGAAAATAAGAGGAAATGTAACGCTCAACTAATTACTCAACATTTCTTATTGGGGTGAGCAAAAATCGATCCAAACCGAAAAATCAAATCGAGCTATTGATATTTGGTTGGTTTGAATCGATTTTAAAAAAATTTGGATTTGGTTTGTTTTAAGTTTTAGGAACCGAATTTTTTTCGATTCGGATCGGTTTTTAGTAAAATGGGTTGGTTATTAACCAAACCGAATAAATTTTATTATATATTAATTATAATGTTATAAATTACACTAAAGAAATATATTACTTAAGCTTAGATAGTATTGGTTAGAAAATCTCATTTATAGAATAATTACAAGTTCCAAATTATAGAGAATTAGCATAAAACTAAAACATATCATCAAAAGAAAAGAAAACAAATAACATAAAATATGAATGAGTAAACTTAAAAATTGAAGGTGTTTGAATAAATTAATTTTCTCAATGTTTATTTTATGCTTTAAATTATCAAATGCAAGATTGAACAAAGTTTTATTGAAATAATTTGAACATCAATTTTCGAGTGCAAATTACAATAAATTTATCGTTGAAATATATATATATATATATATAATTATAATTTTTGGATAACCGAAAACCGAATTTTAAGTTTCAGTTTGGATCGGTTCGGTTTTTTAAATATTTTGGTCGGATTGGTTTTAAATTCTAAACAATTCGTTTTATTTGGTTTTAGAGTTTTATTTTGATTCGACTTTTAACCGATCCGAACCGTTGCTCACCCCTACTTTTCAGTCTTTCTCTTACATACACATTGACATTGCCTTGCCATGTGAAAGTGAATTAAGACTTGGTGCGTTCGGTTTACAAGATTAGAACCTAGACAATAATTATCTCTTGTTTGGTTTATAAGATAAAATGCAAGATAAACTATCTAGGATAGATATTACTAGTATTTTGAGTCTTAGTCTTCCCCCAAAGATAAATTTTATCTTAGATTGGAATTCAAGATGGAGTCTTGGTACTATATAATATACTAAACCAAACAAGACCATATTTAGGGGCGTGCAAACACACCAAACCAAATTAAATCAAACTATATTTAGAGAAACCAAACCAAATCATTTCTTTTTGAAGGAAACTAAACTAAATCAATCTATTTTATTTTGGTTTGGTTTTAACTAATTTTTATGTTTACTTATATAACAACTTTTTTTAACGTTTTAATACCATATTTTTTCTACTACATTAAATTTTTAGATGAAAATATATTATTATGTGTTGAAAATACAATCTTATTTTTATTTTGAAATTAAAATAGCATAAAAAATATAATAAATAAATAAAATGAAATCTCACCAATTTTTCATATAAAATCTTACGCCCTCCGTCCATGATAAGTGTATCATGGAGGAGTGAACACGGGTTTTAAGAAAAATTATGATATTATGTGGTAATTTTGTAAATATTGAGATGTGATGTGATGTATTGTATTGGAAAGTGTGTGGGTCTCATGTACTAAAGAGGAAACAATACACACTTTGTGGACGGCCTGTTTAGGTAATAATGATACACTTATCGTGGATGGAGGGAATATTTTTTTCTAAAAGAAAAAATGATTCAAACGGTTATAACCAAAATCGCACGTTCCAGTTCAAACCGTAATTGTCTACCATTTTAAATGGTTTCGTTTTGTTTCCAATTCTTCGAACTGTGAAATCATTAGTTCCGATTTCAATATGAACTCGAACCGAACCATGGACACTTCTACGTACTATTACATTTGATACAATATTTTGGACTTCTTATTCAACAAAGAAAAATAATTGAAAAAAATTATAATACATATTCCAAAAATGATAATATATTTAAAAGTTTGGTTTATTTAGTTTAAAACCAAATCAAACCAAACTAAACCAAATTTGTTATGGTTTGTAAAATCTCAAACCAAACCAAACCAAATTAGATTGGTTAGTTTGGTTATTGGTTTGGTTGGAGTTTTGCTCACCCCTAGCCATATTATATATACTGGTATACTCTCCATTAGTGTTGGCAATCGGGTATGACAGATACAGATAATAGTTATTTATATCCATATTCACAAACTAAATGAATATTAAATTCTACCCATAAATGTACCCGTTGATATTTAAATCACTCAAATCCACCACCCATTGGGTACTCGAGAACTCGCCATCCATTGGGTACCCGCCGCAACCCTCTACCCGTTAAATACCCATCAACCCACCACTCATGGGTATCATCACCTACAAAATATATAATTTCAATATTTAAGATATACTCCATCCGTCCCACTAATAATTTCTAGTTTAGAAAACTCAAACAAAATATTGATTTAAATTCCCGTCATTTTATTTCTTTTTAGTTGAATGTGTACAAGTACTGATTTGCATTCCCTGTGGAGACGAATTTGAAATAATTTCTTATATTACTTGGTGATTGCGTGCACTTGCGCATTGTAAATTGTGGTATAAAATAGATGAGTCAACTTATAAGAAAACCTGATAAATTCGTGAACAAGGTATATGTGGTCTAGTCCGAATGAACGTTAGAAATGAATCTCTCACTACAAAAAATGCACTTTATAGTAACAGAACAGTGACGAAAAAATTTTCCGTTTCTAACATTTAACGGATTAACAACGGAATTTTTATGGAATTTGTTGTTCAATTTTAGTAACAAAATTAGTGACGAAATTATCTATTATTAAAATTTAGTAACGAAATTTTTCGTTACAATTCCGTTACTAAAATTGAAGAAACCATTTTAGAAACGGAAATTATCGTTGTTATATAGTAACGGAATATCTTTCGTTGTTCAATTTTTTTTATAAACCATCGATATTACTATGGATAAATTTGTTACAAATCTGTTACTACTATTTTTAGCAACATAATTTCTTGTTTTGGCAATGGAAAATTCCGTTGCTAAAACTTTTTTTCTCTTTCTATATCTTAACTGCAATTTAAAGGAAGGAGTGATTGTAAATGATTCTTGAACGGTAGGTTAAACACATATATCTTTAATTTAATTATTTTCATGTGGTGATGAAAGAAAAATAGATATTATCAATGATATAATAAGTACCATCCAATAATACTAATAAAATAATTGAATGATCTATAATAATTGAATTAATCCAATAAGTAGGTTACATGCATGACTACGACACTCAAGTTCCAACAACTCAATGTTTATTCTTAATTATTTATCTATTTAATTATTTATACGTACACTTACATTAGCTTGGTCATATTATTCAAATTAAATATACTGTTAGTTTACTTTTTTTACTTTATGATAAATTAAATTAATAAAATATAAAATTAAATATTTAAAAAATAAAATTATTATATTAATTAAAATTAAAGAATCCAACATTTACGCATCAAAATAAATATTAGATTAACTTCAATTAATTTGAAAACATCTCCGTTGTCGTACATAAATACATTGAACTTGGAGAAATATTTTGGTAACTTATGGGATGAAAAAACATTTGCCTTGGCAGGTGACAAATGATGATATATATATATGCAGGTAGTATAGTAATAAATAATGAATATTGGTAGTTGAAATAGAAATTCTATATATAATCATCAATTAAATAATTAGCACGCGTATTTATAATTTAATTTAACTTTTATTTTAACCACAAGATTATTAATACAAGAATAACAAGTAGTGACATGATTAATAGTAGTTTATAATTTAAATTTCAAATATTTTTTATTTATACTATTTTAAATTAACATTAATGCTATTTCCCGTCCCATTAAAAGTGGTCACGTTTGACCAGATCTGTAAGAGTTTTTTGGTCAAATGTGGCCACTTTTAGTGGGACAGAGATACTACAATTTATGAATAAAATATCTCACTCAGTTTTACACAAGAAATACAAGCTATATATCGGTAAAAACATGTGTTTTTTATTTATAATTATGATAAATGGGTAGAAGTTTAGACTCAACGTTACATACTTGTTGAAGTTCTGCTCCACCGTTTGCATTGAATATTGTTGTTAATTATCTGTAACTGATGTATTGTGTTATGGAATATTACATTACAAGTGATTTACCATTAAATTGTTCTGTAAAAGAAATAGAATAAGTTAATGCAGGAAATGATAGGTGTAGAATAAGTTGAGCAAAAACTAAAGCTTTAGATATACGTTAATTATGTGCCTACGAAACCAAGTATGATTTTATATCTTTGGCAACAAACGTCTAAAAAAGATAAATGCTATATTTTCCCACCTAAATTGTCAACTAACTACATTATGAAACTACTACTGTTATATTTGCTAATTGTTTATATATTAATTATTTTAAACGAAATATATATATATATATATAAATATATATAGTATGTGATCGATCACCGTTTTCCGAAGTGAGATTTGCACGATGATTAGAAAGTAAACGAGACGAGGTTTACGTGGTTCGATCTTTAAGTAGATCTACGTCCACGGGGAGAGCTCTTTTTGTATTATGATTTGAGAGCTGAAAAAATACAGATTACAGAAAGTATGAATGTGTGAATCTGAAGAAAAAATGTCCTCCCTAATTTAGCTTTAATCTGACTATTTATAGATAACAAAGACGGTTTATAGCTATTTATAGTAAGTGGGCCGCGGTAAATTGGGCCGGCCGAGCTGCTCTTAATGGGCCGAGGTGCTGGGCCGTTGAGCTGCTCTTGATGGGCTGAGGTGTTGGGCTGTATTGATGGGCCATGGGCCATATCCTATCACATCCCCCCCTCAAAAGAAGATCGGCACCGAAGTGGAGATCTTGACGAGGTGGGTGTGTTTGAGGAAGTGAAGATCTGGACGAGGTGAAGATCTTGTAGTTGCCGAGGTCGAAGTGAATCTGGTTGTAGCCGAGGTCGAAGTGAAGAAGGCTGAAGCCGAGGTAGCAACCGTGGTGGTGGAAGACAGCTGTTGTAGAGGGTCGTGGGTGACACGTGTCGCCTTTCTGTTGGAGGAGCCGAAGAGGCGGGATTTCGAAAAAGAGGCGGTTGGAAAAAGGTGAAGTGATGTCTATAAAGGCTTCCTTTGGAAGCTAACAGACACTTTTCACTTTTCGTAACTCTAGTTTCTCTTCTGCAAAAAGCTCCAAGCCTTTCTGCTATTTGTCAATTTTCATCTTTCGAGAGATTTTATTCGCACCGTTCAACCAAGTAAGTTTTTGTTATCATGGCTTTTGCGTCTACTTCTTCTTCTGCCTTTTCTGTTTCCTCTTCTCGTACTCTGAGTGGTAGGGAGATTGAATCTCCGTCGCCGCTTAGGAGTGTTCCGGCAAGGGTCACCGTGAGGGTTTTTACCCGAGCGGCTCTACCCCCTATCCCTAGGCTCATAGAATATCCCTCGTTGGCTGGGTCGGAGGCTGCCTTAGAGTGCGCCTCAAGCATGAGTGAATCCCACATGTCCAATTTAGCTAGAAAATTTTGTTTTCCTGAGTCTGTTGAGTTTATATTACCTAGGGCGGAGGATAGAGGTAGTTCTCCCCCTGTAGGGTTTTTTACCATGTACGAAGACTATCTTAACTTTGGTCTTCGTCTTCCTCTACATCGTATTTTTGTCGAACTGTTAGATAAGTTCGAGCTCCCCTTGGGTCAGTTCGCGCCTGCTTCCATTAAGCAGGTAATAGGTTTTTGTGTCGAGGTCGGTCGCCGAGGTGGGCCGATGTCGTTGGAGTCTTTACTCCGTTTTTTT
>JAPKLX010000039.1:430020-498974 GCA_026898415.1 Leonotis leonurus
CTGAGCCCATGTGACGCCCTGGCCGACGTGGATCCGGGTGAGGCTCCGTAGTGTAGTTTGTCTTCGTTTATCCGAACTAGTGTTTTGACTTCGTTCATCTGAACTGGACTAATACTTTGTTTCCTCTGCAGTGGATCCCGAAGTTTTGCAGGCGGCCTTGAGGAGGAAGAAGAAGAGGCCGAGAGTCACCTCGGCCGCCGAGGAGACGCCGCGCCCGGAGAGGGCGGAGAGGGTGGAGGTCGGGGTGACTCCGCCCGTGATCGACCTGGAGGAGCCTCGGAGGGAGGAGGTGAGAGGCCCGGACGCTCGGGCATCCGGGTCGGGGGAAGCTCGTAGGGCCCCGTTCCCCGAGGTGAGTGGAAGAAGTTTTAGCCTTCTATTCTTTTTCTTGTTCTGTGCTGACATGTTCCGTGCAGGAGGCGAACATGGTGCTGGACGGGCTGAGCGCCCTCTCGCACTTCGTCATCGACGGAGTCGAGCAGTTCAGGGCCTTGAAAGCCGAGCTCGAGGGAGCGAGAGCCGAGGCGGCGAAGGCGGAGGAGCAGGAGGCCAGGACTCTGGTCGAGCTGCTCGCGGCGGAGAGGAAGGTGGCGGAGGCGGAGGCCGAGGCGGCGAGGTTGAGGGGGGAGCTCGCCGAGGAGAGGGAGAGGATGGCTCGGGCGGCGGCCGAGCAGGGCGGCGTGTTGCGAGCACTTGCTGAGCGGATTTTCCGCTCCAAGTACTTCGGCACCGTGGCGGCGCAGCTGGTGACCGCCCTGAGCACGCCGATTACTTCGGCAGCGCTCGACTTGGTTGCCAAGGATTACCCCGAGCTTGATAAAGTCAAGTATGGGTATGACAAGGTGACCAAGGAGGAGATGCTGCGGGAGTACGCGGAGGTGCTCGTGGAGTGCACTGCGGCCATCCCGGTGGTGGAGCGGCTCGCGCAGCAGAAGACCCTGCTGTCCGAGCAGGCAGTTCGGCACTGCCCGGTGGATCGGGATGACGGTCTTGAGGCCATCATTGCCGATCTGGCGAGGAGGTCGGCTGCCGATGCCGAGGAGGGAGGCGGTGAGGGCGGCGGCGCTGAGGTCGGTGGAGGCGAGGCGTAGTTTTGTGTTTCTTTTTCTTTAGCTTGTATCACGTCTCTACTAGAGAGGCGCTTTTTACACGAGTATATAAAATACTTTTTCTTGAACTGTGCATCTTGCTGAACTGCTTACTTCTTTTGCTTTTGTAGTCTGCTTTTGAATTCTCCCTTACCTCGCCATCTAATCAAGAAATAAATGAGCTTCGTCGGGCCGCCGAAGCTGCCGAGGTCGAGGCCGCGTGTTGGAAGAGCCGAGCTGCCAACATCAAGACCGAACTCGAGGCGAAGCTTCGGTTGGCCCAGGAAAAGCTGGACGGGGAGCACGCGAGGTTTTTGGAGCTGGAGGATAAGCTCAAGCAGGTTAAGGACGACCTCCAGACCTTTAAGGCCTTGTCCGAGGAGCACGAAGAGTACGAGGATCGTATACACAGAAGCGGTGGCTTGACCATATACGAGGTCTCTACACAAATATAGGAGGTCCGAGCTCGAGCAAGGGAGTACCGAGAAAGGTACGGTGATGACTCCTGGCAAGCTCGCGAGCAGGAAGAAGCGCTTCTCAAGCTCGGATCTATATACAAAACTGTGCTGAAGAGGAACCCGAAGCTGAAGAGGTGGATCGAGTCCAAGAATGCCGGGCTCGATCCTGCTTCACAAGCTTTTTTGGAGGGCAACTTGGAGGGGGTGCAGCCGCCCAGCGCGGCCTTGACTCGAGAGCAGACCCAAGCCATCATGGCGCGAGGTGGTGGCCGATGTGTGGTGAGAGGCCGAGGCCGAGGTAGAGCTGCATCTCTAGGCCGAGGTCGATCAGCACCGCTGAGCCGAGGCCGCGGAAGGAGCTTTGGCCGTGGTGAAGGTATGGCCTTTTTAGACTCCGTGCTTGGCCATGGCGCTAGCTCGAGCTCGGGCCAGGGTTTTGTAGAAAAATACCTTAGTTATAGTCTTAGGTCTCCGGGTTCAGACCCTCCAAGCTGATTGTAATATGTATTCATGAAAATAAATACAATTTTTGTTATTACTTCTCTAAAGCTTTACTCAATGTATAATCAAGTTTGCTTCAGATTCTTGTGATGACTGTCTCGTACTTCGTAATCACTTCGTTCGACACCGAAGTTTTACTTCGTCTGAAGGCGAAGTTTGGAGACTTCGGGTGGTTGAAGGCGAAGTTTTGAGACTTCGGGTAGCCACTTCGGTTAGGGACGAAGTTTAGGCTCAGAATTAGCCACTTCGTCTGAGGACGAAGTTTGGGCTTTGAAGTTCCTTGTTTGTCGATGTAATCGATAGGAGTGGTCTCCTCACGCGCGTTTGACTTCGCCACTTCGTCTGAGGATGAAGTTTTGGCTTTGAAGTCCCTTATTTGTCGATGTAATCGATAGGAGTGGTCTCCTCACGCGCGTTTAAATGCTACTCTCAATTTGGAGTTTTAGCTTGACTTGGATCTGATGTAAGTATACAATAAATGTTTCACGAAAGAATAAAATCCGAACTATATAAATTACAAATAATATTTCTTTAAATGAGAAATATGCCAAGTTCGGGGTATTGGCGCCCCAGATAAGTGAACGAGCTTGTATGAGCCTTTGCCGAGGACATCTTGGATTTGATAAGGACCTTCCCAGGTAGCTTCGAGTTTACCGAGCTTCTCCGCCTTACTAACTTCATTATTTCTAAGAACGAGGTCGCCTACTTGAAACTGTCGATACTTCACTCGATTGTTGTAATACCGAGCTACTTGTTGTTTGTACCGAGCTTCTAGTATGTAGGCTCGTTCTCGTTTTTCCTCCAATAAATCCAAATTAGTTCGGAGGCTTTCTTCATTGGCATCTGTTGTGAAGTTTATAGTTCGGGGGCTCGGCAGACCGATCTCTACTGGGATTACTGCCTCGGTTCCATAGACGAGGCTGTATGGTGTTTCTCCATTGGACGTCCGAGGTGTAGTTCGGTAGGACCATAGGACTTGGGGTAGGTTTTCGGCCCAATCTCCCTTGGCTTTGTCGAGACGAGTCTTTAAACCTTTGACTATTGTCCGGTTCGTGACTTCGGTCTGACCATTCGCTTGAGGGTGCGCTACCGAGGTGAATTTCTGCTGGATATTGAGCTCGTCACACCATTCTTTAAATGCCTTATCTGTGAATTGAGTTCCATTATCCGAGACGAGGATGTGAGGTACTCCGAAGCGACAAACTATATTCTTCCAAACGAAGTTGAGGGCCTTTTTGCTCGTAATTTTTGCAAGAGGCTCGGCCTCTACCCACTTCGTAAAATAGTCGATGGCGACTATTAGGAATCGTAGTTGGCCGGGGGCCTGCTCAAAGGGACCGACGATGTCTATCCCCCATTGCATGAAAGGCCAAGGGCTTTGCATGGTGGTCAGCTCGGTTTGAGGTACCCTCGTTATTGTTGCATGAATTTGGCACTTCGGACATCTTTTGACGAGGTCGACTGCGTCCTGAAGCATGGTCGGCCAATAGTATCCCCATCTCATAATTTTCCTGGTTAAAGTCCGAGCTCCAACATGACTGCCACAGGATCCTTCGTGCACTTCGCGTAATATGTAGTCCGCTTGATTGGGTCCCGCGCATCTTAGAAGAGGTTGAAGATATGATTTTCTGTACAATACTCCCCGATCCAAGATATATTTGACTGATTTGTTTTGAAGCTTCCGAGCTTCAATTTTATCATCAGGGAGTTCGCCTCTTTCTAAGTAATCCTGAAGTGGTGTCATCCAACTCGGCTTGTCATCGATTACTACGTTCACTTCGGCTTCATCTATACTGCGGGTTGTGACTTCTTCTACCGGGGAGGCCGTGGATGACGACGCGAGCTTGCTTAATGCATCAGCTCGGTCGTTTTCGCCTCTCGGGATTCGTATCAACTCGAAGTATGAGAAGCTTTCTTGTAAAGTTCTGACCTTGTGAAGATACTTTTTCATCATTTCATCTCGTGCTTCGTATTTTCCGAGGACGTGGCTCACTATGATTTGGGAGTCACTGTAGGCTTGGATGGCTTGTATCTGAAGGTTCTGCGCGAGGCGAAGTCCAGCTATTAGGGCTTCGTATTCCACTTCGTTATTGGTGGTTGGGAAGCTTAATCGTAAGGCATAAGGGATTTGTTTCCCTTCTGAACTGATGAACAAAACTCCAACTCCGCTTCCCTTTTTGCCCGACGCTCCATCGACATAGACTTTCCAACAGTCTACGGGGGGTGTCTTCGGCGTTTTCTCTTCGGTATTCTCCTCGGCAGGTTCGGTAGGCTTCGGAGGCTCGGCGAATACCGTTTCCACCAGGAAATCTGCCAGCGCTTGCCCCTTGATGGCTTGCCGAGGTGCAAAGGAGATTGTGTGCTCGCCAAGTTCGACCGCCCACTTGGCGATTCGCCCCGAAGCTTCAGGCTTCGTAAGCACTTGCCGAAGTGGTAGGTTGGTCAATACTTGTATCGGGTGAGCATGAAAATATGGTCGAAGTCGTCTCGCAGCATTTACTAAGGCGAGTGCGACCTTCTCCAAGGGTTGGTACCTCGTTTCTGGCCCTTTCAAGGCTCGGCTTATGAAGTATATGGGCAATTGCCGAGGTGCTTCGTGAACTAGAACTGCACTTATTGATTCGTCCGAAGCGGCAAGGTATAAGGAAAGAACCTCGTCTTCCTTTGGGACGGACAAAGTGGGCAAGTTGTCGAGGTACTTCTTCAAATTCTCGAAGGCTGACTTGTGTTCGTCATTCCATTCGAAGTCTGGAGCCTTCTTAAGAATTTTGAAGAACGGGAGTTGCTTCTCGGCTGCTTTAGATAGGAATCGACTTAGCGCGGCCAAGCAGCCCGTTAACCGGTGCACATCGTGTACCGACTTCGGTACTTGCATCTCTTGGACGACCTTAACTTTTGCTGGATTAGCTTTTAATCCTTCGCGGGAAACCCAACACCCTAGGAATTTTCCGAACTGGACCATGAAAGTACATTTTCCTGGGTTTAACTTCAGGTTCACCTCGCGGAGCAGTTCGAAGATGACCCGGAGGTCGTTCAAGGTAGTGTTGACCTTTTTGCTTTTGACAACGATGTCGTCGACATATACTTCAACGATCTGACCGATGTGAAGTTCGAATATTTTGTCAACCATCCTTTGATATGTAGCTCCAGCGTTTTTGAGTCCAAAGGGCATCTTCTTATAAGCAAAAAATGCCGAAGTCTGTGACGAAGGCTGTCTTCGAAGCGTCCTCGGTATTCATAAGGACTTGATGGTAGCCTTTGTACAGATCAAGAAAACTAAAGACCTCGTGACCGACGAGGGCCTCTACTTTCTTATCAATGTTGGGGAGGGGGTAACAATCTTTGGGGCAGTGTTTATTGAGGTCGGTATAATCAACACACATGCGCCATCCCCCTACTTGCTTCTTCACCATCACGGGGTTGGCCAACCACGTCGGATATTTTACCTCGAATAAAATATCGGCTTGTTGTAGTTGACGCACCTCGTCACGTATCACCTGGTTTCTCTCGGCAGCAAAGGTTCGTTGCTTTTGCCGAACTGGCTTCACCTCGGGGTCAATGTTGAGGTGATGAGTTATAATATCTGGTGATACCCCGGTCATGTCTAAAGGAGACCAGGCAAAAATGTCTCTAAACTCCCGAAGTAGTTGAATAACTTGACCTCGGAGTTCGGTACCCCCGACGAAACCGACCTTGACGACCTTGGACACGTCGTTTTCATAGAGTACGACGTCTTCTAGAGGTTCTGCAGCAGACGAGGTCGACTTCGGCACGCCGGGGTTACGTAATTGCTATGCTTGGGGATGTTGTACACCAGAACCTCGGAGTGCGACCTGCATGCACTCCTTGGCCTGTGTTTGATTTCCCCGAAGTGTGATAACTCCGTTCCTCGAAGGGATTTTGATCATCAAGTGGTAGGCCGAGCAAACCGCCCTCGTCGCTATCAGCCAATCTCTTCCTAAGATGATGTTATAGGGAGAGTTGGCTTTGACGACGAAGAAGGGAATTATCTTGGTAGTGGATAATGGACTTCGTCCTACCGTCACGGGGAGAGAGATCGTGCCATCCGTCGAGGTCTCCCCTTGTGTGAAGTTCTTCAATGGAACGGGTGCTGGTTTTAAGCGTGCTTCTCCGATGTCAAGTTTGTCAAAGCAGCCTTTGAAGAGCACGCTGACCGAGGCTCCACTATCAATAAAGACCCGGTGTACCAACTTGTTGGCCACCACGGCTTCGATAATAGTGGCATCTTGATGAGGCGAGGCATGAGGGACGGGGTCGTCATTAGAGAAAATAACGACCTCGTCCTTTTTGAACCTTTTATGTGAAGGCTCCTCCGAGGGTCGGTTTCGAACTTCGGCCTTTAGTGACGATCTCGTTGAACCTTGGGGCACCCCAATGATGGCAGCGATGACTCCATCGTACTGAGATTGATTCTCGTCTTCGTCTTCGTCATCATGTCTTGACTTTTTATCTTGGGGTTTGCAATTTTCTCCCCTATTCCTTCTCCGTTTACCTTTGCCCCGAGGTTGAGTATCCGGTTGACTTTGACCTCGGTATCTTCCTAGAGTGCCATCTTGTGTTAGGCGGTCGATTTCCGAGGCGAGGTTGCGACACTCCTCGGTGTCATAGCCGTGGCCTCCATGGAACTCGCAGTATTTATCCCGTGATCGTCTGCTTGACCCAGTTCGGGATAGCGGTGGAGGTCTCCGGAACAAGTTTGCGTGAAGCTCATAAATTTCCGCCCGAGATCTGTTTAGCGGAGCGAACCGATCTTGCTCCGGATTAGGCCGAGGTCCGAGGCGAGATGCTAATGGTCCTCGTTGGATTCTTTCAAGAGCGCCTCGTCGAGGCTGTCCTTGATCAGCTCGCTCCTCCCTACTCTTTTTATCCTGATCTTCAGGTCGGTCAGTGGCTCGTTTCTTCCTATCTGCCTCATCTGCTTCGGCAAATGCATCAATGATCCTCCATAGCTGTTTGGAGGTTTGGGGGCGCTCTTTTACGACCTCCCTGAAGAGTGTGCCGGAGTGAATGGCGTTTTGAAACGCCGAAATGAGGACATCATCCGAAAGGCGATCGACCTTGAGGCTCTCATCGTAGAACCGAGCTAGGAAGTCGCTAATGGATTCTCCTCGTCCTTGCTTTAAGGTAAGGAGTTGGGCCGAACTCATTTTGGCTTCGGCTTTTTGGAAGAAACGCCTCTCGAAGGCATCTAGCAGGTCGGCGTACGACCCTATGCTGCTGCGAGGGAGGTTGTCGAACCACTTCCGTGCATTGTCCACCAACAATTCGGGGAAGACTTTGCACATATAAACATCCTCGGCCAGTCCCTGGTTCAGCATATTATATTGATATTGTGACAGAAAGTTGCTCGGGTCGCAAGAACCGTTATAGGGCTTGATTGGTGGGACCCTGTATGCTGAAGGGAGTGGTGTGTAGAGAATTTTGTTGGTGAAGGGGGTAATGATCCTACTGTAAACAGTGAACCTTCCCTCTCGGTGGTCGTCCTCGTCACGTCGGGCATGGTCGACGTTTCGACGAGGTGGCGTCTTCTCTCTTCGATATTCCTCGTCACGTCGGTAATGGTCGACGTTTTGACGAGGTGGAGTCTTCTCTCTTCGATATTCCTCGTCACGTCGGTAATGGTCGACGTTTTGACGAGGTGGAGTCTTTCTTCGGTGTTCCTCGTCACGTCGGTAATGGTCGACGTTTTGACGAGGTGAGGTTGAGCCTCGCCGAGGTGAAACAATGTTTCCTCGGCGATTTTTTGGTCTTCGGAGGACTTCATCGTCTCTTTCTTCGGCAATTTGATCCGAAGCTTGAGGTCGTTGTGATGGACCCGCTTTATCCTCTTCGCGATGACCTCGTTGTTGGTGTTGTTCGGCGAATTTGAGGAAATCTTGCTCGTGGAGATCTAGATATGCTTTGAGTGCGTGACCGAGCAGAGGTTGAAGTGTGGTATTCCCTTGATTTTGATTCAATCTTTCACTGCTAATAGAGTCATCAGCTCGGTGGGAAAGGACATCTTCTACATGGCCTTCGGGAGTTCGGCGGTTCGTGGTCTGCCTGCCAGACCGAGCATAGTGTTCATTCCCTTCGTTAGTAGATAGACGAGGTGGATTACGAGGTATTTCAGCCTCGTTTTGTTTTCCTTTAGCAGCAGCAGCTATAGCATTAGATCGAGTGGATCTAACCATTGTGTTTTTGCTTCGGAAATAGTGATCGGACACAAAATTTACTTCGTTTCCCACAGACGGCGCCAGTGATCGATCACCGTTTTCCGAAGTGAGATTTGCACGATGATTAGAAAGTAAACGAGACGAGGTTTACGTGGTTCGATCTTTAAGTAGATCTACGTCCACGGGGAGAGCTCTTTTTGTATTATGATTTGAGAGCTGAAAAAATACAGATTACAGAAAGTATGAATGTGTGAATCTGAAGAAAAAATGTCCTCCCTAATTTAGCTTTAATCTGACTATTTATAGATAACAAAGGCGGTTTATAGCTATTTATAGTAAGTGGGCCGCGGTAAATTGGGCCGGCCGAGCTGCTCTTAATGGGCCGAGGTGCTGGGCCGTTGAGCTGCTCTTGATGGGCTGAGGTGTTGGGCTGTATTGATGGGCCATGGGCCATATCCTATCAGTATGCGTGGATGAAAATGTGTAAGATAATATAATTATAATCAGAGATCCAAGGAGGGGTGGATAGTAATGGTCACCGTTCCCTTCAAAATTTCCTTTTTTTTTATATATATAGTTTATTAGTTTATGTTTTTTAAATTTTTTTTAATAAGTTATAATTAATGCTCTTAATTCAACTTAGGTATTATTATATATAATATATGTTAATTTTGTTAAGTTAACATTATAGATTTCAATCTGCATCAACACATGACTTGCAATTGAAAGTTATTTATTTATTTATTTTTTTCAAAGTGCAACTCCATGTCATTTTCCAAATATTTCTTTGTTTTTCTATATGTTATTTAGTACGATTTATGATTAATCTCTTCTATTTCAACATCGGTTAAGAATTTTCGGGTGCGATTATTGTGTGAGATCTCATTTGTTCTTTTTTTTTAATTCATATGCAAATATTTGATATTCTCTATTTTCTCTATAATTTAATTATTTCAATCTGCTATTTAGTACGTAATATTTAGAAGTTTCAAATTAATTAATAGCCAATTAAATCAGTCATACACGCTCTCAACTCTTTGTCTTTTGATTGTAGCGTATGACTTTTTTTTAATACTTCATATTTATTTTTAAAAAGGAGAGTATTTTTAAGAGTAATCTTGCATTTTTTATATATAGGTTCATAAATCAACACAATGAAGTATAAAACACTTCATTCGTTTTTTAGTGATAACAAGAAATGCCCATGAAATTTTCTTGATTGTGGATAAGAATCGTACAAAGTTTATACCAACTTGGTATAAAAAATTTCATGATTGGTTGGAAGCCTATAAAAAATATTGCATATTATCTTCATTGTTTTCTTTTGGTATAATTTTATAATTTTGATGTTGAGAAACTTCGTTCCCCTTAATAGAATTTCTAGTTTCGTCCCTGATTATAATCCAAAAAAAATATTTTAATAATATAATTGTTTTTTATGTTTTTATTAGTATATGTGCTTGATTTTAATATAATATAATAATAATCAATAATTAATAAAAATGTAGATAATTTGTTATAATATATTATATATGGTGAGTAATGTTACGATATTATATACTCCCTCCGTCCCAATAGGCATTATAGAAATTTTTTTGGCACATTTATTAAGTAGAGTGTATAAGTAGTGTAAGAGTGATAAAAGTGGTAAGGTCCACACTTTTTTAAAGGGATAACTTTTACTATTTTAGAAATGTATCAAGCTTAGTGAGACGGAGAGAGTATCTAATTATAGTCAGTTATATAACACTAGAATATTAATGTAGCTACTTGATATTTTGTTAATTGATTATCCTATATTAGTGGTGCGTATATTGGAAGTTATGTTATATTTAAAAATAATAATATATTTTTGTATATATTAAATATTGTTTAAGGTGTCGTTCATTATGTTTTATATATGAATATGTTTTAAATAAATAAATTTTTGGTATTTTGTGAAACAAAATGTATACCTAAGTATAGTATGGTACACTTTCTTTCCCAACCTGCTTTGTCCTCACTGACAGGCTGACCCAGGACACTTCCCAGTAGGTCATCTATCATAGTATTGCTCCAAGCCAAGCACGCTTAACCTTGGAGTTTCTACTAAGGGGTCACCTGAAAAGATGATGCACCATGTTGGTATGAGTAGTACTAATCAATTCATTTAACCTCTCGTCAACAATGGTAGTGCAGGCCCTTTTTGACTTAGGTAGGCCGCACTCCCATAAGTTCTCTCGGGTACGATACACGGAGGACCCCCCTCCGAAAGGTTCTGGAGTCCACTTCCCAACAATGATTACTCTGCTAAAATCTTCAAGCTCTTAACGTTCAAAACACTTCAAATCATCCAAGAATTCTCTGTAGTGTTTACTGTTTTTGAAGATTTCTTTCTGGAATTTGTTTTACAAAACCCTAAGTTAGGATCTAGATTTGATCCATTTTTTAATCTAAGGTTGTAGTGTTCAATCTTAGGAAGAAGATCTGTAATCACAAGATATTATCTAGGTTTGATAATTTTTGTGGCTTGTACTCAACGAGTAAAAAGAAAGGAGAAAGCTAGTGGATTTTCGATCTAGATTTGATCGAGCCGTGGACGTAGGGAAAGTTTATCCCGAACCACGTTAACTGCTTGTGTTCTTTATTTCTTGCTTACTTGCTTTTCATCTTCATACTCTTGCATTCAAATCTGGTTATACAATATTTCAAGTAAGAAAACGTTTTCTCATTAAAAAGAGTATTAACCACCATATTCCACACACAACTTTAATCAAGTTTAAAACTGTATTTATTACTCTTGATTATTGTTCTCACACATAAGGTGTTATTTGAGTGAGATTAAATCTTCCTAACAAGAAGATTAGTTTTACTACTCCAAGCTATCTTATATATTAAGTGTGCTTAAGCCTTATATTTAACCTTAAAACAAGAAAACTGAAAAAGGTTGAATTGGTGTATTCCCCCCTCATACACCAATCTAGCTCTTTCGGAACCAACACAAGGTATATCGGTATGTAGAAGGATATTGAGAGTAAGGTGTAGTGAAAAATATGATAAGGTAACATTATGAAATTTTCTATACTGAAAATAAATGTAAGATATAAGATATGACAATTTTAGTAATGTATACCGTACAGTGACACCTCTAATAAGGACAAATAACTTAAATAAAAGTTAATTTATAGAGAAAATTACAACTTTTAATTTATTAAAATAGGTGATTGAGACATTTGTCTCATTTATCACGTAAAATTTTTTATATGAGTTTTTTTTTTTTTATCATATTGGAATTTCCTGGTGTTAAAATAAAATGGAGTCTGTCTCATATCGAGCTTGTGATCAAAATAAGATGAATTTATTAAGCTATTTAAGAAGCTAATTAGTGGTCTTTGATACAGTTGCATCAATCACTATTCTATAGTCTTATGATTAATTATGAGTAAAATTCCTTGTTCTTAGTTTAGAAAGGTGAGAGTTTTTCCAATGTTTGTAATAGAGTAGGGGTCGAAGACTGAGATGGAGATGATTATTATAAGATTGTAAAATATTTATCATATAGTGAAATTTTTCCTTTTGATTGTGGGTTTTTATCCATATTTAGATTTTTCGTGTTAAATTTTTGTGTTGACGACTGTGTTTGCTTTTCTTCTTATTTATTATTTCTCCCAATACAGCAAGATCCAGGTTTCAAGTTGCGGGTTCCTAGTACAGGTTCAGATGTCTTTTGTGAGACTGATATTCATTAAGGTAGAGAAATACTACGTGAAGTTGGCATCAAGTCCATTGAAGTTTGACGAGGAGAAATTTGGCAGAAGAATCAATTTGACTTGTGGAAAGTGCAAGTCAAGGTTATGTTGATACAATCTAGTGTACACAATATGTTGTCCAAGTTGAGTGGTATCAAAAGATAGCTTTGAACAATAAACTAACGTCATAATAAACGATGTCTTATGAGGGCATGTATATCCTTATGGCATGTCCAATTGCTATGAAATGAGATACGACAATGTTAGTTGGACAATATGTGCATTGGTTGACATGAATGTGTGCTTAAGAAATTCAAGAGGGCCGCCTTAAGTTAGAAGGTTACATTATAAATTTAACAAGTTTATTTTACATGTGCCGAATGAAATTCTTATACTGGTTTATTGTAAGTTTTCTACTCATATGATAAGTTAGGTTTATTCTCTTTTGAGGATGATGGGTCTTCGTGTTAATAGTCATGATTGTTGGTTAAAACAATGATGTCTCCTTTTATTTTAACAAGATGAAGATTGTTGAAATTTCCAAGTGTTAAAATAAAAGGGAGTTTTCCCCACATCAGGTTTATGATTAAAGTAGAATGAGTCTCTTATGGGTATCCACAATGATTTTCTTTTTCTAGTTTCTCAAAATAAAAACACCATTGTAGCAAAATAAAATTAGTTTCTAAATTAAAATTTAAAAACTAGCTCTTGGTTTAAAACCAGTTTTTTGTCAGACAAGTGTGTACGGCCCCTTTGTGATTGGTGTAGTTTGTATACATAAACATGAAAAGTACTTTTGAGTGCATTTCTTTTACATGTGTATTTGTCCAATTTCTTTTTACTAATGAGAGAGAAATAATAGATGATTTTCAAATGAGGATGTGGCTTAGTGGTCTTTGATACAATTGCATTAATCACTACTATATAGCCTTGTGATTAAGTTTAGAAAGGTGAGATTCTTTCAAAGACTTGTAATAGAGTAGGAGGTCAGGGTCGGGTCGAGAAGAAGAAGAATACTCTGTGATTGTAGAAATTTATCATATGGTGAAATTTTTTCCTTTAGTTGTGTGTTTTCTCCGAATTTGGAATTTTCCACGTTAAATTTTTTTATTGGTAATTGTGTCTATTTTTCGTCTTATTTCTTATTTCTCCTAGGATTGAAACGGGAATCGATTTCCCAAAATATAATTCCTTAAGACCATAGATTTGATCCAGTTGAATTTGACAATTAAACGAAAGGTACGAAATAAATTGGAATCTTAAATTTTCTCATACCACTATCCCATAAATACATAGTCAAAAGAATTTTTTCCAACGTGAATCGATCTTATTTCATTCCCGATACTCATAAAAGAAGATAAAATATCAAATCACTTAATATGTATTTAAGTAGATATGTATATATATACATAAGAAAACTGAAACATGCGTCCATATAATGTAAGCAGCCGGCAAAAGTCCAGTAGCATGAGAAGCCACGTGAGTCACGTGACCTCATTTCTTGATGATACAAACAGAATTAAAAGTGCTCTCAGATGCGCGCATTGCATTTGCACCACCTCCACCGACATAAATCAATCATCTAAATGTACGACGCAGAAATTGCCACGTTTCGAAAGGTGAGCCACATTACAACTCAGTTGAAAGACGAGGTTGCTTTGTCGCTGTAATTAGCGGCAACTGCTTATATTTTATTTATATTGTATTTAGAGCGTAGAGGTGTTCCTGGTTCACTACAAAAATTAGGAATTTAGTAACGGAATATTATATTCCGTTACTATGATCAAAAATTCCGTTACTAACTGAATTTGAATTGTAACTGAATTGGCACTTCATAATTTTGAAAATGTGGTTTTAAATCGTTATCATGACTGATCATGATTTGAAATCGAATCATATAAGACGATTTCAGTTACGATTCCAAACTGTCGGTTATGATTTCGAACCGTTCAAAAAAAATATAATATATAGTAATGTATTTAAAATTTAAAATTTCTTAATTATTTTAAAACTATTGTGATTACAAAATAAAGACATAATATTGATATATCATTCTATGAAACTGTCACGCCCGCTTTCTACTAATTCTAGTAAAGCCGGGAACATGACCAATGAAAGAATAAATGACAAGAGAAAGATGATAAATATTCCCTTCATAACATAAAGTAAGGACATATCCCGTAAATCGGGAAGTCAGAGTCATACGCTCGTTACATTACATAGCAGACTTTAGAGTTTAGTTTCAGATCTATTACATAGAAGTCTAGCAGCGGAATATGCAGGATCGCGTAATAAAATTCTACGTGTATGAAGACACGTAGAACCCCCAAGAGTCAGCTACTATGGAGTTCGACAAAAGTACGACATAGCACCCACGTCTTCTTCATTCTTATCCTGCACGTTTAGAAATATATGCAGGGCTGAGTACAAATTGTACTCAGTAGACACGTGCCGAAATCGCACACATACATATATAACTGTCAAGCCATTCAAGTGAAACATAGGGATTTTGTCTCTAAAGCACCTATGTTCACAAAATCATTTCTTGAGAAAGTTCTAATTGACTGCAGTCCTAGTTCTTTGTATTCAACCATATCTGAAGTTCTATGTGCCGGGGAAGTGGCCACTTCCCACGAACACCTTGACCGGCCAACCCGCTAAGATGACTCACGGTCCTTAGTGTACACTAGTTCGAGTGGAGACGCTAATCCACTGGAACCCGAATTCGATTATCATATAACAGATAGGCATCATACATAAATTGAAAACATTTATGGCAAGACAATGCTTTTGAAAATATCTCATTTCATTTGAAAGCATACACACATATATTTTCATAGGGTAAGAAAAGCCTACTTGAATGGTCTTGATTGGTGTTTGCCTTGTTCTCGTGATGCGGATCCGACCTCTCGTCGAAACCTTTAACATGAATCTCGAGTGAGATATATTACTCGAGCATATCAAATAAATTCTAAGTGCAAGGAATTACTATCCTTGGTTATCTTGAGATTTTTGTCTCGGTCTTTAAAGTTCGACTAGTACACGAGTCTAGAAATGGTATTTCTAGAGGAGTCGTTTGATGATTTCTAATTCGCTTTAAAAAAAATCGGGATTTTACGATATCCAATAAATAATTATTGGGTAATGTAACTAAAGACATTCCTAATTTTAATATCTCGATTCTTAACTTGAGGCAATTAATTTCTAATTAAGCAAATTAATTAATTGCCGCCATAAGCATCATTTATAATTTAATCATTTCTTATGATTAAATTCTAATTAATCAATTAAGTTCTAATTAATTAATTAAGTTCTAATTAATCAATTAAATTCTAATTTAGAATTTTAGTTGCTAATTAGTAATTTAAATCTTCTTTCAAAAATATATTCTTGGGCTTGGTCTAATTAAATGAGTCTTGATCTATAGAGTGCTACTAACCCAATTAATTTAATTAAGTGAGCCCATTCTTATTAATAGGTCAAACCCATAAGAAAAAAAAATGTCATTGGCCCATCATTTGTTAATTTTCGGCCCAATCATCTATTTACTCGGCCCAACTTATATATTATCTAGTCCAACTCTTATACCCGACCCGGCCCATGACCCAGGTCCAATTTCTAGATTCTTCAATTTCCCCAACCTAACTAATTCAATTTAAAACCCAATTTTTCCCAATTCCCAGCCATTCCATTCCCTTCTCTCCTCTGTTCTCTTTCCCACAGACATGTAGCACTGCTGCTACCTTCCATTTCTCCGTTTCTTCACGTCGCACTACCATCACCGCGCAGCTCCGTGCTCCTGCTCGCGCACCGCCACAGCGCTGTCATCGCAGCTGCAGCAGCAGCACCGCCACAGCAGCATCGCAGCAGCAGCACCGCCACAGCAGCATCGCAGCAGCAGCAGCAGCAGCTCGCAGCAGCAGCACCGCCACAGCGCTGTCATTGCCGCGCTCCACCACCACCGCAGCTCCATCACCGAGCTCGCGCAGCAGCAGTACCACCACAGCGCCGAGCACCTGCCGAGCTCCAGCACCGAGCTCCAACCGAGCTCCAGCGCCGAGCTCCCGCACGCGCCAGAGTTCTTCGCCCGAGGTCGGTGGCATCCAGCTTCGACGCACGCCGCTGCCTTCCCTCTCCAGCGTCATCACCTCGCTGCCGTTTCTTCGAGGTGCTCTCGCACTTGCTCTTTTATTTCTTTTATTGCATCTTAATTCTCTTCTCTTACTTCCAATTAATGGAGTCTTATGAATGTCCTAAATCTTCAGATTTGTTTCGGTTGGTTCGAGGTAGTTCGAGGTCGTACAGAATCTGTTCGGGCTGTTCGGTGTTCGTCCGAGGTGGTTCAAGGTTGTTCGGGGTGGTTCGGGGTGGTTTCGAGGCCGTCCGGAGCTGTTCGGAGCTGCTCGAAGCCGTTCGGGGCCTGCTCGGGGCCAACCGAAGCTGTTCGGAGCCGTGCGGGGCTGTCCGAGGTACTTCGGAACTGTCCGAAGTCGTTAGGAGCTCGTCCGAGCTGTCCGAAGCTGCTCAGAGCTTCGTCCGAACTGCCCGAAGCTGCTCGGAGCCCGTCCGAGACTGTTCGGGGTCGGAGGGAGATTACGGCTGGAGAAACAGCCGTGCACTACTATCATCCCTATTTGCTATGTAAGTTCTTTATCCTTCGTTTGCCGTATTTTACTTAGTGGTATATGTTTCATCCCATCATTTAAGCAATACATAGAAGCATGATTTTCTTACGTTAAGAGCATGTCTCTCTAAGTTCAACTGCAGTTCCTACATTCATGGTCCAAGCTTCTACGTTTGAAATCAGTTCTTAAGTTCAAAGTTCAAGCTAGGTTCATTCTAAAGCTGTTTTGCATGTATAATCCATTCCTAAATCTAGTTTTAAGAAGCATGAACATAAAATGCTAGAGCTTCAAACTCTTACCTCAAGCTTTCTCTATATTCTCTCCCCTGGTTCTTCTTGTTTCCAGTTCGGCAGCACTTCGGTGTGAGTGGTATTTAGGTGTGGTTTAGTTCAGAAATATTACTCCTTATATAGAGAGGATTGAGTCTCTGTTCTTTGCTAATCATATGCGCCTGCTTCTTCTATTGGATTTGCAGGTTATGGTGATTGGGGAGAAGCTGGAGTGTCGCTGGTGCGGCTAGGAGCAGTAGGGGTTAGAGTGGTCTGTGGGATTACTGTAATTACACGCTAATCCTGATTATGGGAACTCTAAACGGCTTGCACGCTAGTTTTCCTTTCCTATAAATCTGCTCCATACTTGTATCCCATATATATATATATATTTGTATGTAATACGTACGTATATATATATATATTGCAGCTTAATGCTTTATTTCCTTCATGTATTACCCATGTATACTACACTATATAAATATTATGTATATCTATATATATATATATAGTTCATCTTGATGATTTATCTCCTTTATGTAAAACCGTATATTATGCTATAATTACTAATTATACTTCTCATTTTAAACAAATAATTATCTGTACTAGTTTAATACTAATAATGGCACTAACCATATTAGGCATTAATCACCCTTAATGAATATTCTCTTAAATGAAATAAGATTAAGTGGTGACATTAACTATTTAATTACTACAAGTGCTCGTTATTCTCTAAATATACATCAAACATTTGGCCTCGTAATTTAATCCAAGTATGCGCAATTTGAGAGATTTTAGAGCGTTAGAGAATTTATTTAGGATTTAAAAGACGGGATATTACATTCTACCCCTCTAACTAAAAATTTCGTCCCGAAATTTGCATATTCTCTTCAAATAGCCCTGGGTACTTTTCTCTCATCTTATCTTCGAGTTCCCAGGTGGCTTCTTCTTGCCCATGGTGCCTCCATAATACTTTTACTAAATTTATTGACTTGGTTCGAAGCTGTTGAACCTTCTTGTCTAAAATAGCTTCGGGTTTCTCCTCATAGCTTAAGTCAGGGTTAAGTATCATCTCTTCTTGGTGAATAACGTGTTTTGGGTCAAACACGTACTTTCTAAGTTGAGATACGTGGAACACGTTATGCACGTTCCCAAAGCTCGGTGGTAACGCCAGTCGGTATGCAACCGACCCTATTCTTTCTAGAATTTCGTAGGGTCCTACGAAACGGGGTCTCAGCTTTCCTTTAACACCGAATCTAACGATCCCTTTAGACGGTGATACTTTCAAGAAAACTTTACCTCCCACCTCGAATTGTAGTTCAGTTCTGCGGGTGTCGGCATAGGATTTCTGTCTATCTTGGGCTTCCTTAATTCTTCCTCGGATTTGTCGAACAATCTCAATCATTTCACTAACCGAGTCAGGACCCACTATTGCTCGCTCGCCGACTTCATCCCAATAAAGCGGCGATCGGCACTTCCTTCCGTACAGGGCTTCGTACGGCGCCATTTCTATGGTTGCCTGGTAGCTATTGTTGTAGGCAAATTCTATCAAGGGTAGTACTGCTTCCCAGTTCCCACCTCTGTCGAGAACCACAGTTCTTAACATATCTTCTAGGGTTTGAATCGTTCTTTCTGACTGTCCGTCAGTCTGTGGGTGGAAGGCAGTACTGAAGTTCAGTCTCGTGCCTAGTTCTTTTTGCAGGCTCATCCAAAATCTGGATGTGAACTTCGAGTCTCGATCTGAGGTGATCGATACTGGTACGCCTTGGAGACGTATAATCTCACGAACGTACAGTTGGGCTAACTTATCCGATCCGTATGTGATCATTATTGGTATGAAATGAGCACATTTCGTGAGTCTGTCCACAATCACCCAGATAGAGGTGTTTCCACGCTTGGACTTAGGCAATCCAGTAACAAAATCCATAGCGATGTGTTCCCACTTCCATTCCGGGATTTCTAAAGGTTGTAGCTTCCCATAGGGTCGCTGGTGTAATGCTTTGACTTGCTGACAAGCTAGGCATCTTTCCACGAAGGACGCTATGTCTCGTTTCATCCCTTCCCACCAGTATTTCCTCTTCAGGTCCCGATACATCTTTGTACTCCCGGGGTGAGCGGTGTAGGGAGTGTCATGTGATTCACTCATGATTATCTCCTTTATTTCTGGATCATTCGGAATACATAGCCTTCCCTCGAAAGTGATGGCATTATCGGCTCCTTCTTGATAGTTCGGGGTTTCGTTCTTTCTCACTTGGAGTCTGATCCTTTCTAAAGCCTCGTCTGTCCTTTGTGCCTCCAGAATCCTATTCCGTAAGTCAGGCTCGACTACTAGAGTAGCAAGAATTCCTTCTACGGTCTCAGGAGGTGGTAGAACTTCTAAGTTCATTTTACTGAACTCCTTTATGAGTTCCGCCTCTCGAGTGAGGAGATAAGCCAGTTTCGAAGATGTTTTACGACTCAAGGAGTCGGCTACTACGTTGGCCTTACCCGGATGGTAGTTTATACCACAATCGTAATCCTTTACTAGTTCAAGCCATCTCCTCTGCCTCATGTTGAGATCCTTCTGCTCGAAGAAATATTTGAGGCTTTTATGATCTGTGAAAATCTCGCACCGAACTCCGTAGAGGTGGTGCCTCCAGATTTTCAAGGCGTGTACGACGGCAGCTAACTCCAGATCGTGGGTAGGGTAATTGAGCTCGTGTGGTCTGAGCTGTCGGGATGCATAAGCTATCACCTTCCCGTCTTGCATCAGTACACACCCTAGTCCGATCTTGGACGCGTCGGTGTAGACTACGTACTCCTTGTGGGGTTCTGGGACTGCGAGCACAGGAGCAGTGGTCAATTTCTCCTTTAGCAGTTGGAAGCTAGTCTCGCATTCTGGCGACCACTTGAATTTGATCCTTTTCTGGAGGAGTTGAGTCATCGGTCTAGCTATTTTGGAAAATCCTTCGATGAATCTCCGATAGTACCCTGCTAATCCTAAGAAACTTCTGATTTCATTGGGAGTTGTTGGTGCTTTCCATTCTTGTACCGCTTCCACTTTAGCGGGGTCTACCTTAATCCCTTCTGATGACACAATGTGTCCGAGAAAAGCTACTTCGTTGAGCCAGAACTCACATTTACTAAATTTAGCATAGAGTTTCTCGCTCCTAAGGGTTTCCAAGACGATTCTCAAATGATTCTCGTGTTCGTCTCCACTCTTAGAGTAGATCAGAACATCGTCTATAAATACCAGGACAAATTTATCAAGGTATGGGTGGAAGATGCGGTTCATCAGGTCCATGAACACGGCTGGTGCATTAGTCAATCCAAACGGCATCACTACAAACTCGTAGTGTCCATAACGGGTTCGGAACGCCGTTTTGGGAACATCTTCTGTTCGGATCCTTAGCTGGTGGTAACCCGATCTTAGATCGATCTTTGAGAAGACGCTTGCTCCTTTCAGTTGGTCGAATAAGTCATCTATTCGCGGCAATGGGTACCGGTTCTTCAAAGTCATCTTATTCAGGCCTCGGTAATCTATACACATCCTTAGGGTGCCGTCCTTCTTCTTTACGAAGAGTACTGGAGTTCCCCAAGGGGATACGCTGGGTCTGATAAAACCGAGATCTAAAAGTTCCTGGAGTTGGATCTTGAGCTCCTCCAACTCCTTCGGTGCCATCCTATAAGGTGCCTTGGAAATTGGTGCAGATCCAGGTTCTAGATCGATCGTAAATTCTAATTGTCGGTTTGGAGGTAGGCCCGGCAACTCTTCTGGAAACACGTCTGGGTATTCCCGTACGATGGTTACGTTCTCAATTTTTCGCTCTTCTTTGGTTCCTCCATTCAAAGAGACTAAATACGCCGAGCAACCTTTCTTTACCAATTTCTCGGCTTGTAAGGCTGAGATAATCGACTTCCTTCGAGTCGCGGTGATCCCATGAAAACTCGTAGGTTCCTTCCCAGGGGGTCGGAAAGATATTTGCCTCTCATGGCAAAGGATCGTGGCATAGTTTTCAGCTAGCCAATCCATTCCTAGGATTATGTCCACGTCATTCATCGGTAGTATGCTAAGATTGTTCGCTAGCACCTTAATAGATCCTATGTTTAGGCTCAGATTCGAGCAAGCATGTGTGATAGTAGTGATTCCTCCTAGAGGTGAAGAAACATTCATGGATGCTCCTATAAGTTCCGAATCCAATTCTAGGTTCTCTACGCATGACTTAGCAATGAAGGAATGAGAAGCTCCCGTATCAAATAAAATTATCACTGGGGTGTCTAGGAGTATTCCCATACCTGTCAGATTTCCCTGACTTCCTTCCGGCTTCTTCTGGTTCATCGCATAAGCCCGGGCTCGCTGTGGCTTCCTCTGGGATGGGTACTGAGGGTACTGGGGTGGAGGTGGCGGCAACTGGTGTTGCTGCTGCTGAGCCTGAAGCTGAGCCTGCATGGCTCGAACATATTGCCTCTGGTTTGGCTGGTTAGGCCTGGAGCCTCCTCCTTGCTGCTTCGTGGGACAGTTCCTAGCTATATGTCCCTTCTGCCCACAGGCGAAGCAGCTATCGCTGCCAGCCCGGCACTCTCCCAGGTGCATCTTCTTGCATTTCATGCAAGTGGGATATTTCTGTGGGTGATCATTGGCTGGTGCTACAAAGTTTGACCTTTCCTGGTGGTGGGACCGGTTTTGCCCTTCCCATGGCTTCTTCTGAGCTGTGTTGCCCCGATTGTCCTCCCACTTGCGCTTCCCTTTATGGTTCTGGGAAGGTATTGGGGTGAACGCTGGTGGTGCCGCAGCCACTACTCTCTCTCCTGGCATAGCCGCCTCGATGTCTAGGGCGCGGCTTAGTGATTCCGGGTAGGATAAGCCCCCGTGGCTAGCCAGCGCCATCCTGATCTCGTGTCTCAGTCCGGCACAGAATTTCTCAGCCATCTTTTCATCGGTATCCACCTGCTCTGGGGCATACCGAGACATGTCGCAAAAGGTCCGGTCGTATTCCGTGACCGACATCCTCCCTTGCTTCAAGTTATAAAATTCCATTTCCTTCTTCTTCCTATAGCTTTTAGGAATATACTTATCGTATATTCCCGTCTTAAATTCCTCCCAAGTCATATTCTCACGCTGCTCAGGGGTCATTGTCTTCCTCCTGGCCTCCCACCAGAAGTCAGCTGAACCCGTCAATTGGAAAGAAACGCACGTCATGCGCTCCTGATCCGTGCAACGGAGGAAATTGAAAATGCGTTCCAATGCGCGCACCCATACCTCTGCTTCAGCTGGGTCACCTAACCCGTTGAAGGTGGGTGGATTTTGTCGGAGGAAGAGTTCCTCGATTCTTCTAGCAGGCGGTGGGTGGGGTGGGGTTACCTCCCGCTCTGCGGCCGGTCCTCTCTCCTCATTATTTGGATTAAGTCCCCTTCCTCGGCCTCTCGGGCGTCCTCTTGGCGGCATTCTGTTAATATAAGTGGTTCTTATCTTAGTGGGGAGATTTTGTTGCGTATTTATACTTAATAATATGGAGTCTTACTTAGCATTTGATATTTCGAAGCAATGGAATTTGCAGATTTAGAAATAAGCATTGCATATAACAAAATGGACCCTCAAGGTCATCATAATTCATATCATATATTGCCTCAGCGAGGTCTAGCTCAATACAAAATCCTTCTAGGATGCCATCACAATAGGTACTCAGCCTCAAAACACTAGCTACTGTGTTTTCGTGCTGTCCAAAATATCAGATATGCTATACTAGTACGGAACGGTTTATAATAACTATCGTTTCCGACTACAAAATATATCTCATCGGTACGGTCTATACGTATGATCCGTTACTGATGAGTACAAAAATATCGACCTAGCTACTCCTGGGTGACGCAGCTAAGGTACTCCTCCTCGTCCGGGGCCTCCTCATCCCAGTCAGGCTCCCAAGCCTCATCCTCGGGGTCAATCTCGGGAGCTACCTCCTCCTCCGGGTCCTCATCCGGATCCTCCTCCTCCGGGTCCTCCTCGGGGTCCTCCTCCTCAGGATCTTCCTCGGGATCCTCCACTGGTGCCCCTGCTATCGTCTCACCATATATCCTCAGGGGTTCCCTCGCTCTCTCCAACAGTCTCTGGATCCTGGCGTCGAACTCGTCCCAATCGAGGGGTGCCTCCCTCTTCCGGGAGGGGCCCTCGTCAGCCGGGGTGAGAGTGAGACCTGATCTCTCAGAGCTCCTAGAGTGTGGAGGCTGACGACGATCCTCCTCCGATGTCTCCAGAACTGGGGCCTTGCCCCTATCGTCACCATCCGCTAGTCGGGTCCTAACGAGCCAAAACGGCATCGTGCTCGAGTCGTCGTCGGCAGCTAGGGGTCGACTGGAAGATGGTAGTCGTCGTACTCCTGTAGTGGGGCAAGAGGAACCTGACTCAGCATCGTGGTGCCCTCGGTACTCTGGCATCTGGGTCTGCGGTGGAACGGGAGGTGTAAGGTGCTCCTCTGCAGGGCGGAATGGTTCCATACCATCGTTGCGGGGTGCCTGGAACTCCGGCACCGGCTCACCATAGAGTAGACTATAAGTCGGAGCTATGGGGATCACTCCTGCCGGAAGGTATGTCTGAATCAGGGGTGCCCAAAATGGTGGCTCGCCCCCTGCTATGATCAAATCGCCGGGTCGTATGTATGGTCCCTCCGGTGGGCTATGGTATGTCTCCCAAAAATGGAGGATCATGGTAATAAATCCACGTACGTCGACCCCACGATCGTAACTGTGTCCGATCGGCTGGATAAAATCCCCCACTATCATTCTAGCCCATCCCTGCCACCTGGTCGGCAACAACGGAATCAGTCGCATCACTCCATCCATCTCCGTCGCTCCGTGAAGCCTAGCGGCTTCCCACCTCCTCAAGTAATGACCCAAAAACTCCCCTAAGGTATCCCACGGGTCGGGTCCGTAGAACTGGTATGCACGTAAAGGATCGGGTCTATGCGTCATCCTCTTCCTAGCAGTCTGGATAAACCTTGCCACTAAAAAGAAATATACAGGTAATCAGTACTCGGAATATCACGTTCTAAATATACATCATAAGCCATCATGGTTTGCTTAAGTCAATTGTTCTATTGGTGTTTTGGTTGCTAGTGGAGGGAAATGCCCTTAAGGTAAAATCTCGTTCGAGGATTGGAGTTTGTTTTCTTTAGGTCTTACTGTTCTTGGATACTTAGATTCTCGTTAACCGATTTACGGTTTATTCTTAAGTTTGGAGCTGATGGTGACTCAATAAGTATTGACTCTTACCGCTATTTGCTAAGTCGAAGAAGATATCGTTATGATTCTTCTTTGTTCATTCGATTCGTTGAGGTGTTCGAGAGAGTTCACTCTAGTTTGCGTTCCATCTTCTCGTTCCAAAGGTTTAGGTTTGTCGTTAATTCCTTAGTCATAAGGAAAGATTCTTAAGTTCTAGAGATTTGAACTTAGAGCGAAAGATTTGATTCAAATCTCTCTATACTTGGAAGCTTTTATCGTAAGGCGTGTGCCACGTCTAGAGGGGCAGGATACGCCGGGGTGCTAGGCTTTCGTCGACTCGTTGGGTTAGTCTAGTGAAATGATACTAGACTCGAGGTTTGAAGAAAGACTCTTGGGTATAGAGCACAAATCCTCTGATACCACTCTGTCACGCCCGCTTTCTACTAATTCTAGTAAAGCCGGGAACATGACCAATGAAAGAATAAATGACAAGAGAAAGATGATAAATATTCCTTTCATAACATAAAGTAAGGACATATCCCGTAAATCGGGAAGTCAGAGTCATACGCTCGTTACATTACATAGCAGACTTTAGAGTTTAGTTTCAGATCTATTACATAGAAGTCTAGCAGCGGAATATGCAGGATCGCGTAATAAAATTCTACGTGTATGAAGACACGTAGAACCCCCAAGAGTCAGCTACTATGGAGTTCGACAAAAGCACGACATAGCACCCACGTCTTCTTCATTCTTATCCTGCACGTTTAGAAATACATGCAGGGCTGAGTACAAATTGTACTCAGTAGACACGTGCCGAAATAATAGATGATTTTCAAATGAGGATGTGGCTTAGTGGTCTTTGATACAATTGCATTAATCACTACTATATAGCCTTGTGATTAAGTTTAGAAAGGTGAGATTCTTTCAAAGACTTGTAATAGAGTAGGAGGTCAGGGTCGGGTCGAGAAGAAGAAGAATACTCTGTGATTGTAGAAATTTATCATATGGTGAAATTTTTTCCTTTAGTTGTGTGTTTTCTCCGAATTTGGAATTTTCCACGTTAAATTTTTTTTATTGGTAATTGTGTCTATTTTTCGTCTTATTTCTTATTTCTCCTAGGATTGAAACGGGAATCGATTTCCCAAAATATAATTCCTTAAGACCATAGATTTGATCCAGTTGAATTTGACAATTAAACGAAAGGTACGAAATAAATTGGAATCTTAAATTTTCTCATACCACTATCCCATAAATACATAGTCAAAAGAATTTTTTCCAACGTGAATCGATCTTATTTCATTCCCGATACTCATAAAAGAAGATAAAATATCAAATCACTTAATATGTATTTAAGTAGATATGTATATATATACATAAGAAAACTGAAACATGCGTCCATATAATGTAAGCAGCCGGCAAAAGTCCAGTAGCATGAGAAGCCACGTGAGTCACGTGACCTCATTTCTTGATGATACAAACAGAATTAAAAGTGCTCTCAGATGCGCGCATTGCATTTGCACCACCTCCACCGACATAAATCAATCATCTAAATGTACGACGCAGAAATTGCCACGTTTCGAAAGGTGAGCCACATTACAACTCAGTTGAAAGACGAGGTTGCTTTGTCGCTGTAATTAGCGGCAACTGCTTATATTTTATTTATATTGTATTTAGAGCGTAGAGGTGTTCCTGGTTCACTACAAAAATTAGGAATTTAGTAACGGAATATTATATTCCGTTACTATGATCAAAAATTCCGTTACTAACTGAATTTGAATTGTAACTGAATTGGCACTTCATAATTTTGAAAATGTGGTTTTAAATCGTTATCATGACTGATCATGATTTGAAATCGAATCATATAAGACGATTTCAGTTACGATTCCAAACTGTCGGTTATGATTTCGAACCGTTCAAAAAAAATATAATATATAGTAATGTATTTAAAATTTAAAATTTCTTAATTATTTTAAAACTATTGTGATTACAAAATAAAGACATAATATTGATATATCATTCTATGAAACTGTCACGCCCGCTTTCTACTAATTCTAGTAAAGCCGGGAACATGACCAATGAAAGAATAAATGACAAGAGAAAGATGATAAATATTCCCTTCATAACATAAAGTAAGGACATATCCCGTAAATCGGGAAGTCAGAGTCATACGCTCGTTACATTACATAGCAGACTTTAGAGTTTAGTTTCAGATCTATTACATAGAAGTCTAGCAGCGGAATATGCAGGATCGCGTAATAAAATTCTACGTGTATGAAGACACGTAGAACCCCCAAGAGTCAGCTACTATGGAGTTCGACAAAAGTACGACATAGCACCCACGTCTTCTTCATTCTTATCCTGCACGTTTAGAAATATATGCAGGGCTGAGTACAAATTGTACTCAGTAGACACGTGCCGAAATCGCACACATACATATATAACTGTCAAGCCAATCAAGTGAAACATAGGGATTTTGTCTCTAAAGCACCTATGTTCACAAAATCATTTCTTGAGAAAGTTCTAATTTGACTGCAGTCCTAGTTCTTTGTATTCAACCATATCTGAAGTTCTATGTGCCGGGGAAGTGGCCACTTCCCACGAACACCTTGACCGGCCAACCCGCTAAGATGACTCACGGTCCTTAGTGTACACTAGTTCGAGTGGAGACGCTAATCCACTGGAACCCGAATTCGATTATCATATAACAGATAGGCATCATACATAAATTGAAAACATTTATGGCAAGACAATGCTTTTGAAAATATCTCATTTCATTTGAAAGCATACACACATATATTTTCATAGGGTAAGAAAAGCCTACTTGAATGGTCTTGATTGGTGTTTGCCTTGTTCTCGTGATGCGGATCCGACCTCTCGTCGAAACCTTTAACATGAATCTCGAGTGAGATATATTACTCGAGCATATCAAATAAATTCTAAGTGCAAGGAATTACTATCCTTGGTTATCTTGAGATTTTTGTCTCGGTCTTTAAAGTTCGACTAGTACACGAGTCTAGAAATGGTATTTCTAGAGGAGTCGTTTGATGATTTCTAATTCGCTTTAAAAAAAAATCGGGATTTTACGATATCCAATAAATAATTATTGGGTAATGTAACTAAAGACATTCCTAATTTTAATATCTCGATTCTTAACTTGAGGCAATTAATTTCTAATTAAGCAAATTAATTAATTGCCGCCATAAGCATCATTTATAATTTAATCATTTCTTATGATTAAATTCTAATTAATCAATTAAGTTCTAATTAATTAATTAAGTTCTAATTAATCAATTAAATTCTAATTTAGAATTTTAGTTGCTAATTAGTAATTTAAATCTTCTTTCAAAAATATATTCTTGGGCTTGGTCTAATTAAATTAGTCTTGATCTATAGAGTGCTACTAACCCAATTAATTTAATTAAGTGAGCCCATTCTTATTAATAGGTCAAACCCATAAGAAAAAAAATGTCATTGGCCCATCATTTGTTAATTTTCGGCCCAATCATCTATTTACTCGGCCCAACTTATATATTATCTAGTCCAACTCTTATACCCGACCCGGCCCATGACCCAGGTCCAATTTCTAGATTCTTCAATTTCCCCAACCTAACTAATTCAATTTAAAACCCAATTTTTCCCAATTCCCAGCCATTCCATTCCCTTCTCTCCTCTGTTCTCTTTCCCACAGACATGTAGCACTGCTGCTACCTTCCATTTCTCCGTTTCTTCACGTCGCACTACCATCACCGCGCAGCTCCGTGCTCCTGCTCGCGCACCGCCACAGCGCTGTCATCGCAGCTGCAGCAGCAGCACCGCCACAGCAGCATCGCAGCAGCAGCACCGCCACAGCAGCATCGCAGCAGCAGCAGCAGCAGCTCGCAGCAGCAGCACCGCCACAGCGCTGTCATTGCCGCGCTCCACCACCACCGCAGCTCCATCACCGAGCTCGCGCAGCAGCAGTACCACCACAGCGCCGAGCACCTGCCGAGCTCCAGCACCGAGCTCCAACCGAGCTCCAGCGCCGAGCTCCCGCACGCGCCAGAGTTCTTCGCCCGAGGTCGGTGGCATCCAGCTTCGACGCACGCCGCTGCCTTCCCTCTCCAGCGTCATCACCTCGCTGCCGTTTCTTCGAGGTGCTCTCGCACTTGCTCTTTTATTTCTTTTATTGCATCTTAATTCTCTTCTCTTACTTCCAATTAATGGAGTCTTATGAATGTCCTAAATCTTCAGATTTGTTTCGGTTGGTTCGAGGTAGTTCGAGGTCGTACAGAATCTGTTCGGGCTGTTCGGTGTTCGTCCGAGGTGGTTCAAGGTTGTTCGGGGTGGTTCGGGGTGGTTTCGAGGCCGTCCGGAGCTGTTCGGAGCTGCTCGAAGCCGTTCGGGGCCTGCTCGGGGCCAACCGAAGCTGTTCGGAGCCGTGCGGGGCTGTCCGAGGTACTTCGGAACTGTCCGAAGTCGTTAGGAGCTCGTCCGAGCTGTCCGAAGCTGCTCAGAGCTTCGTCCGAACTGCCCGAAGCTGCTCGGAGCCCGTCCGAGACTGTTCGGGGTCGGAGGGAGATTACGGCTGGAGAAACAGCCGTGCACTACTATCATCCCTATTTGCTATGTAAGTTCTTTATCCTTCGTTTGCCGTATTTTACTTAGTGGTATATGTTTCATCCCATCATTTAAGCAATACATAGAAGCATGATTTTCTTACGTTAAGAGCATGTCTCTCTAAGTTCAACTGCAGTTCCTACATTCATGGTCCAAGCTTCTACGTTTGAAATCAGTTCTTAAGTTCAAAGTTCAAGCTAGGTTCATTCTAAAGCTGTTTTGCATGTATAATCCATTCCTAAATCTAGTTTTAAGAAGCATGAACATAAAATGCTAGAGCTTCAAACTCTTACCTCAAGCTTTCTCTATATTCTCTCCCCTGGTTCTTCTTGTTTCCAGTTCGGCAGCACTTCGGTGTGAGTGGTATTTAGGTGTGGTTTAGTTCAGAAATATTACTCCTTATATAGAGAGGATTGAGTCTCTGTTCTTTGCTAATCATATGCGCCTGCTTCTTCTATTGGATTTGCAGGTTATGGTGATTGGGGAGAAGCTGGAGTGTCGCTGGTGCGGCTAGGAGCAGTAGGGGTTAGAGTGGTCTGTGGGATTACTGTAATTACACGCTAATCCTGATTATGGGAACTCTAAACGGCTTGCACGCTAGTTTTCCTTTCCTATAAATCTGCTCCATACTTGTATCCCATATATATATATATTTGTATGTAATACGTACGTATATATATATATATTGCAGCTTAATGCTTTATTTCCTTCATGTATTACCCATGTATACTACACTATATAAATATTATGTATATCTATATATATATATATAGTTCATCTTGATGATTTATCTCCTTTATGTAAAACCGTATATTATGCTATAATTACTAATTATACTTCTCATTTTAAACAAATAATTATCTGTACTAGTTTAATACTAATAATGGCACTAACCATATTAGGCATTAATCACCCTTAATGAATATTCTCTTAAATGAAATAAGATTAAGTGGTGACATTAACTATTTAATTACTACAAGTGCTCGTTATTCTCTAAATATACATCAAACATTTGGCCTCGTAATTTAATCCAAGTATGCGCAATTTGAGAGATTTTAGAGCGTTAGAGAATTTATTTAGGATTTAAAAGACGGGATATTACAGAAACTAAGAAGTATCATTAATTTTAAACTTTACAATTTAAAGTTTAATTTTTATTTTATTTCATTATTAATATATTTATAAGTTTTAATGTAGTCTTATGAATTATAAAAAAAATATTTCATAATATAATAAATAAATTGAATTAGGTAAAAAAAATAATATTACGATAATGAATCGACGGTTAGGTTCCGAACTGCTGGTTCACGGTTTCATATTTTTGAATTGTAACCAAACCGTTCTTACAAAAGATTACAGTTCCCAAAATTAAATCATCGATTACAATTCGATTCCGACGATTTCATATCCTTTCATCGTCTCTAATTTGTTCAAGTCATAATTATTTTTTTCATCGTATCTTATATGGATACATGGTAATGGTTTTTTAAATACACAATTTTTTACATATATATTTTCAATTTTATGACACAATACATCGTCATTTCAAATTTCTAAATGTAAGAAAATAAAAATTTTGAACCCAAAAATTGTCGGAATGTCTTTAGCATTGAGGGATAGAACTAACATAGACGACACATGAAACAACATAAGTCACCGTTAAATAAAGAGAAGCAATGACTTAAAAAATTTGACTACGCTAGTTACCAACGTAGGAACAATCAAATATATAACAATCAAAATAGTGGATATATGAAACATTCTAAATAAAACACTTAATAATTTAATGGCAGTGACGATATATGACCAAGAGTATATCAAGATTAGAATGATTCTCAACTAAATGACCAAATACAACAATTTTATAGCCTAAAATTAGATAAACATATATATGATAATCGCATAACATTCGTAAATAAGAGCAACAATGAAAAAAAAAATTAATTAAGTACTGTGTTGTGAAAATTTGTTAAGGTCAAACCACTTCCTAATCCTAAGTACTCACATGTCAACTTCTATTTCGGGTAAAATTGAACTCATATAAAAAATTTATTTATTTAACAAAATTAAAATGTTGTGAAAAGTTCGTGTATTTAAAAATCATTAACTTATGTCCATGTTGGATAATTACTGCTTATCATCTTCAATTTTGGATAAAATTGAATTTGTGTTAAAAATTGAGTAATTGTCAAAATTTATATATTTTACACAATATGTTAAAGTTCATATTAAAATTTAAAATACGTGCAAAGTTTATGTATTTAAAAATTATTATTGCTAAAATTTATTGAAATTATATATTTTCAGGATGGAAAATATTTATAAGGGTTTTGATTCAGATTTCAAAACCTCCCCTGAAAGATGTATTAAGTCCAAAATTGAAATTTGGTTCTTACTATTGTTTTAAGAACTCACTTATTAAGGAGTTCAGTTTACAGGTACACGCAACCTGAATTCAAGACTGAAGTTTTAAGACCAGTATTGAAGTTTTTCTTAAACTCAGTTTATATACCAACATTGAAGGATCATGCCACTGAAGTTATGTCCTGAAGTATTAAAGTTGAAGTAAATTGAAGCAAGCAGTATTCGCTCACTGAAACTCTGCATTGAAGTTTTCACTGAAGTTATGCTAGCCACTGAGTACCATGCTATTTCTATAGGCATTACCACTTCTGGAAAAGATCTCAGTAGGTGAAGTAAGATCTTGTTGCAGACACCAAAAATGGTAAAAAGGACGACAACTCCAACGAGAAGAATTTCAAATGCTACGGACGAAGCTCTCTCTCACAACGGATATATTCTTGAGAATGTCCTATAAATACCCCACTGCACGCGTCAAAGATCGATTACCAAGCTTTCTCACGCATTCAAGCTCTCAACTTTCTCAAGCTTTCAATTGCTCTTAGATTTCAGATTCTAGAACACTCAAGCCTTATTTCATATCTCTTAGTGTGTTCTTAAGTAGCAATTCAACTGTAACCGAAGAATAGATCTAGCATAGAATTATTTTTCTAGTTGGAAGTGATCAGAATCCATTATTCATCAAACCTCTTAAGGTTGATTACTATAAGACACAACTCCACTTAATTGGAAACCCTCGACTCACATTGAGAGACGTGGACGTAGGAGTTTTTATCTTCGAACCACGCAAACCAATCACCGTGTCTTCTCTATTTACTTTCACTACTTATTCTCTAACAATCTATTACATCAATTGAATACTGATTAAATGCAGACTTGGACATTAACATTAAGTTTTCTGATAAACGAGTAAGCTTTTAAACCACCACTTCCGCACTGATATACTTAAGATATTAGTCCATCAGTCAAACACTAAGTGTAGACTGAAGGATTGCTATCTAAAGGTAAACACTCTACTGAAGCTACATCCCTTCAGATTTGAGCCTTCACTGAAAAACTTGTTTTAATCTGAAAAGTTTTAAACTGGTGTATTCCCCCCCACCCCCCCCCCACCCCTCATACACTCAGTACACTCATTTCGGGACCAACAAGTGGTATCACAACAGTGTGTTTAACGACCACTATTTCTTGAACTCAATGTCAATTTAAACTGATCTTTCAGAAAATATTGACTGTTCACTTGTATATCTACCTTTGTCCATGGAGAACACAACTAGGTTACTGATGTTTTCCATTGAAGACTATGACTACTGGAGATACAGGGTATCTTCATTCCTAAAGGCACATCATGTGATGATGTGGCAGGTTATCACAACTGGACTAATCAGGATACTGGTCAAGTATCCTCAGGCGACATCTAAAGCAAGAGATGATGCGGTTGAAGGTGTTGTTCCTAAGCTAATGCAAGAATATACAAGCGATGAGAAGAAGATCGCAGGCTTAGATGACTATGCAAAGCACATCATCTCAGGAACGCTTGAGCGACCAATGCTCGTTCATGTCCAACACTGTGAATCTGCAAAAGATATGTGGAACACACATGAACAAATGTGTGCAGGTTCTGAGGAAATTAAGGAAAATAAACTAACACTTGAATGCCAAAAGTTTGATGTTTTCTTGCAGATGCTAGGAGAGTCAATCAGTGAACTTAAATTGAGGATCATGCAAATTCTAACCTCAACTAAGACACTAAACCCCAAGAAGTACACGTAAAGAGAGATCAATCTGAAGATTGTATGGTGCCTACACCGTGAAGAATGACTACCCTATCAAATACAAATCAATGGGCATTCAGATTTCAATACCCTTACCACCGTTGGTCTCTTCAGTATTCTGAAGAACCATGAAGCTCGCCAAAAGATACTAGAATCAACAAACCCAGCTCGTGAAACAACACCAACCAATGCCACTCAGGACATAGTAGCTTTCAAAGCTGACAAGAGTCCAGTCAAGGAGTCCAAATTTGAAGGACTTGACATTGAAGGTATGTCAAAGGCTTAACTCATGGAACAATATGTACTAATGACCAAACGCTTTGAACGTGCAGATTTAAAGATTGGTCAATACAGAAAGATGTACAGAGATAACAGATCAAGAAGACCCACACCACCATCCACTGAAGCTACTACAACAACCACTGAGGAAGGGACTACCTCTCAGTCCAAGCCTGAAAGATCACATAACAAAGGAGTTTGTTATGAATGTGGTTCACCAGATCACTTCAAGCCTGACTGCCCAGACCTCAGTAAGAAGGAAAGGGAAGAACTCAGACTAAATCAAAGAAATGCATAGAAGAAGGCATTGCTAGTTGAAGATGATGTAGATAAACTCAACTCACCTTCAGTAGTTTTCTATGAGAAGCACTTCTCAGATTCTTCAGATGATGAAGATTTGGGACTAATGGCCACTGAGGACGAAAAAGAGTTATTCGAAGAATATTGCTTGATGGGCAATCATTCTGACTCTTCACCTCAGGTAATTTATGCACATGTTATCGCAGATGGCAATATTGATCCTACTACTTTCAATTCCACATCCATGACATCATTGCATACTGAGTCTCACTCAAAAACTGATGTGATTTTTGTTGAGGAAAACACCATCACTGAGGAAAGAATTTCCTTGGAAGAATATGAGACACTAGCTAAATATTTTCGTAATCCTCAAGTTATCTTCATGATTACCAGAGATGAAAATGAAAAGCTAACTTCCAAGTTGGCCAAAAGACCTGAAAATATTCTTCAGGATATTCCTACTGATATACAAAAGGATGAACTTGTTGAACAAGTTTGTAAAGAACTCAATGAAGTCTCTCTCAAGACTCAGGAACAAGAGATCACCATCTTTAGCCTGAACAAAGACATTGATACCAAGACTGATGAGATCATATTTCAAAGATCTCAAATCAAGGAACTGATTGAACGAAATGAACTTCTATCTGAAAGGATAGAATACTACAAAGAAAAGGTCATAACTTGGACTAAATCTGGATATAAAAATCATGTGTTGAGTGAATCTCAATGACCACAAGGCAAAGGACTTGGCTTTGGTCAAGATAGGGCAACTATACCTTGTCTAACTGTACCGAAACCTTCATTTCCCATCATATCCTTTGTACAAGGACAAAATCATAATGAAGAGGAAATGATTACCAATGAGGCTGAGAAAGTCACTGAAATGGTTTCTAAGTCCCAAGGGAAGAAACCAATCACTGAGACTATTCCCAAACTGAAAATCAAGACGGTTATCACTAATCCTGACGTGAGAACCTCACTGGACAAGGAAAAGGCAAAGAAAGTTGCCATTGAAAACATAAACCAAAAGTTCAGGAAGAATACATTTTCTGGAACTGAAAGGCAAACTTTCAAGAAGCAGAAAGTTCCTGAAATCCAAAAAGTTTCTAAAAACCAAGTACATGTGAAAAATGTCACTGAAAGACATGATTGTAAGAGACAAGTTCAGTCTACTGAACATCGAACATATCAGAGAAATTATAAGGGGCAAAGCCCTAAATCTAAGTGCTTTAATTGCACTTGTTCATCAAGTGAATCAAGTTCACGAAGCTATAACTCACGTAGCTCAAACTCGAGAATAAGAAACAAGTCAAACCTCAAATTCTAGTGGCTCGAGGCTAAGGAACTCTCGCTATACTCCCCCAGCTTACTTTCAAGGACCTAAAGGGTCATTGAATACAGAAAAACATTGAACTAAGGTTCAACAACATGCAAGACCTAACTTCAGGGCTACTAGCAAGCCTGAAGCTAGATCGAAGAAGACTGAGAATAACAAACAAGTCAAACCTCAAAAGAAGACTATCTATGTCGACTTTCAGGGATGACAAATCAAAGCAGACTCAAACATTCGCATCATAAGGCAACAATGAGTGCTAAAGCATAGCATCCATACTGAATCTGGGTCTAGTTCTCAACTGGATCCTAAGACTTAGTAATTGCAGGGCCTAGGACCAAGGAGAGGTGCACTGAATGAGCATTCAAACTGGATCATAGACAGCGGATGCTCAAGGCACATGACTTTTCAAAAAGAAGTCTTCTCCAACTACACTGAGGAAGATGGTCCTCATGTAACATTTGGTGATAACTCAAAAGGTTTCACTAAAGGGTATGGTACTCTCATTATAGGGAATGTATCTATTGATAATGTTTCTTATGTCTCTGGCCTGAAACGCAATTTGCTCTCAGTGAGTCAATTGTGTGATAAAGGTTTTAATATTGTGTTTAGTTCTGATGAGTGCAGGATTAACAGGAAATATGATGAGACTACTATAATGAAAGGACTCAGGGTGGGAAATATTAATGCTGCAGATTGGAAAGCCACCTCCCCTGAAACCTGCCTAGTCTTAAAGAGCACTTCAAAACAAAGCTGGTTATGGCACAATAGACTCAGTCATCTAAACTTCAAAGTCATCAACAGACTTTCAAGACACAGTCTAGTACGAGGAATGCCTAACCTGATCTTTGACAAAGACCACATTTGCTGAGCATGCCAAAGTGGAAAGCAAATCAAAACTTCTTTCAAATTTAAAGAAACTCCATCAACTGAGAAGATTCTTCAACTTTTACACATGGACCTATTTGGACCTCAGTGGCAATGGTAGAAAATATTGTCTTGTTATTACTGATGATTTTTTTTGTTATACTTGGACAATGTTTCTTTTCCACTAGAATGAAACAATGGAGTGCATACCTATTCTGCTAACAAAGCTGAAGAATCAGAAGTCTACAAACATCATCACCATACGCATTGATCGAGGAACTAAATTCCTCAACTCAAAGATATCAGAATTTTGTGCACAAATGAGGATTGAACATCAGACTTCAGCTGCAAGAACTCCACAACAAAATGGCGTTGCAGAAAGGAGAAATAGATCCCTGAAGGAAGCTGTAAGGACTATTGTAAATAGTTCAGGGATACCAAAGAAGTTCTGGGCTGAAGCTATCAATACTGTTTGCCACACTCAGAACAGATCACTCCTGACCACACGCCAAGGCAAAACTCCATACGAGCTATGGAATGACAAAGAGCCTACTCTTAAATATTTTCGCGCTTTTGGTTGTAAGTGTTATATCCACAACAATGGCAAAACACAATTAAAAACTTTTGATGGCAAATCTGATCTAGGATTTTTTCTTGGTTACTTAGAGGAGAGTGCTGCCTATAAAGTTTTTAATAAATGTAGCCTGATAGTGGAAGTAACACCTCATGTTATATTTGATGAATCTATTTTTGAGTACAGGTTAAAGGATATTGAAGTCATCACTCAAAGACTTCAGAATCTGAGTTTATAGCCTTCAATACAAAGTACAAAGGAAGTTCTCATTTGGAATATTGAAGATGATGATGAAAAGAACAATCCAAACGAATGCTCAACTATCAGATTAGAAAAGGAGGAGTCTACTGAAGCTAGAACTCCAGCACCTGAACCTGAACAACCACCTCAAGTTGTTACTGAAAATCTGACCCCTGAGATTCCACTTAATGAGGAGAGAATCCAATCTGATACACCACCAGAAGTACCAGTACAATCTAAAAACCTCACGCCTGAGATTCCAACACCTACTTTAGGGAGTAGCAATTCTAACTCTAATAATCTTCAGATTATTGTTGCTACTAACGATATTTTGGCCAGTTCAAATAAGCTTATTTTGCAGGAAATTCAACAACAAACTAAATATGTAAGAGCCAACAATCAAGGGGGAACAAGACCTCAAAACGAAGAAGAAGATGATCCATTCCATATCCAAGCTCCAGTAACACCTGCTCCTCGAAGTCTTGACTTGATGATAATCACAGAAGAGGATCAGAAAAGGAGAAGAAGATGGATTGATCATCCTTCTGATTAAGTGATTGGAAGTCTTGAGAGTGGCGTTCAAACGAGGAATCAGATTCAAGCTGAAGTGGTCCAGCCACTAGCAACCGTTGAACCCCCCACTGACGAACAATTAAGGCTAAAAGCAGACCTCGCACTGTTTTCGGATGAAAATTTCCTATATAGCTGCTATCTCTCCAACATTGAATTGGGTGTCCGTGATGCAAGAAGAATTAAATGAGTTCACAAGGAACCAAGTATGGGTCTTTAAGAACAAGAAAGACGAATTAAAAGGCGTTGTTCGAAATAAAGCAAGACTGATAGATAAAGGTTATTGTCAAGAAGAAGGAATAGACTTCGATGAAACCTTCACTCCAGTAGCTCGATTAGAGGCGATTCGACTCTTCCTTACCTATGCTGCTCACATGAAGTTCAAATTCTATCAGATGGACGCGAAGAGTGCATTTCTGAACGGCATCATGAAGGAAGAAGTCTACGTAGAGCAACCACCAGGCTTCGAAACTGACTACTCCAAAGTGTATAAGCTACACAAGGCTCTTTATGGGCTGAAACAAGCTCCTAGATCTTGGTATGACACTTTGTCTATTTTTCTTATTAATTCATGTTTCAAGCGAGGATTGGTGGACATGACTCTATTCAAAATTAAATATAAAAGAGACATTTTAATCGTTCAAATTTATGTCGATGATATTATATTTGGTTCGAAGTCTCAAATGCTTTGTGACAAATTTGCCAAGTTGATGAAGACTGAGTATCAAATGTCAATGATGGGAGATATGAGATTCTTCTTATGATTTCAGATCAAGTAGTCTCCTGAAGGCATCTTCATCAACCAAGTCAAATACACAAAGGAACTGATCAACAAGTTTGGCGTCAGAATAGTAAGGTCGTGAAGATTACAATGAACACCAATGACAGAATTGAACCTGATCCTGAAGGGAAACCAGTCAGCCAAACTGAGTATAGAGGGATTATTGGGTCTCTTCTATATCTCACTGCCAGCAGGCCATATATCACCTTTGTTGTTGAAGTGAGTGCGCGCTATCAAGCCAACCTAAAGGAGTCACACATGGAAGTTGCAAAAAAGATTATGCGCTACCTAAAGGGCACACCAAATTTTGGCGTATGGTATCCTTCAGATGACAACCTAATTCTAACTGGTTATTCTGATGCTTATTTTGCAGGTTGCAAACTGGATAGGAAGTCAACCTCATGCACGTGTCAATTTTTGGGAAACAAGCTAATCAGTTGGTTTTCCAAGAAGCAGACATCAGTTGCTACCTCCACTCTTGAAGCAGAATATATGGCTGCAGAAAGTTGTTGCTCTTAGATTCTATGGCTCAAGCAACAGTTTAGAGACTACGAAGTGTCTACCACTCAAGTTGTAATTTATTGTGACAGCTCCAGTGTCATTGCCATCACTCAGAACCCAGTTCTACATACAAGGTGAAAGCACGTGAACATTAGGCATCACTTCATCAGAGATCACATTGAAAAGAAGGATGTTTCCATCAAGAAGATCCATACTGACATTCAACGAGCAGATATTCTCACCAAGACTGGAGGAAGCAAGATTCAAAATGCTAAGTGAAAGACTTGGCTTACTAAATCATGATCAATCATGAAGGTACGTACTGAACTCCATCCAGGTAATGTGTCCTAAAGGTCACTTGATTTAGTACCATTAGTGTACTACAATCTCGACCTGACAAGACATAAAAGAATGTGATGGTTTAGCCACTGAATAACTCTACATAGTTATTTCAGTCATGAACCATCATACATTCCATACATGTTATACACTAACACATTGTAGGTACATGAAGACTGGAGTAGCCAAACTGAAAGCTCTCCTGAAGTACTACACAACAACATTACTAAGGGACTTCAGATTACAATTAAATATGAAACTCCTATCTAAAAGCACTACTAAGAATAAGTCAATCAGTTGCACGTATCAACAACTGAAATCATACACTTCTTATTTATTGCACATTTATTTCTCTTAGTGTTATGCCTTTAAATTCTCTGAGTGTCATAGATGTAAATACTTGTTTCATCATACCAATCAATCCATATCTTACTTGATACACTATCGATGCCATAATGACATTCTAACGTGAAACAGTAAAAGCAACAATGTTTTTTAAACCTAGGAAAGTCAAAATGCCGCGCGTTACTTTCACGCTCCTACTCTTTCCTGCCTAGATGATACTCTTTCCTGCCTAGATGACGTTTCAGTAACGTGGTTGAACCCTAGCCGTTGATTTCTAATAATCGGAGCAAGATTTTGAGTGTTCATTTTCTTTTAAATACCCATCTTCTCCAATCACTCAAACCTTTTCGCAACCACTTTCTCTCATAGCCTCACGCTTTCAAATTTCCTAAGTGTTCATTGCTGCTTCCTACTTTCTGCGAATTCTTATCTCGTTGATAATCATATAATCAACTCTTCATCTCATCTACGTATGTTTACTGATATATTATTTTTATCTCTTGTTATTCAAATGTACTAAAGTATGAAGAACTAAAATGATTTCTCTGTTACAGATTATCAACACTATGGGCAAGAAAGTCATTCTCGGACCAACAATGAATATGTCACAACTCCGTGCTCGCATTCATGCTGAGCCTACTATTGTCTACACTCAAACTGACATTGATCCAGCTAGGACTATGTTCGAGGTTATCAAATCCAATGGACTGGAGACTCTCACCACTCTTCGCCCGAAGAATCTCTACCCCGATCAGGTGGTTCAGTTCTATCTGAACTTAGGTTATGATGGATCCACTTTGATGTCATCCCTTGAGATCATTGTCCGTGAAGAAGTTTCTAGAGCTACAAAAGTTGAATAACTGAAGTTTTAACGTCACTGAGTTGCTTCAGTCTGTGTTCAAACTGAGTAACAGAGGTATCAAGAACCTTAACCAGTACATGAAGAACATGGCTAAGATTCAATCTTTCTTTGAGGAGATTTAGGTGGAAGATCTTCTCCGTTAGTTCTCCACCGCCAACAACAACAACGGCCTTATTCACCCTGAATTCAAGATCTTGCTGGATGTGGTCCAACACTGCATGCTTGGGAAGAAGTCTTCCCACGAGCAATCGAGTTGGCAAAAACTCAGTCTGATCATCTATGAGAACGAAGGAGCCAACTGAGTGGTTGTAATAGAGGACTTACTGATGACCGAAGCCAACAAATTGAAGGAGGTGCACCAAGGTGTGACCATGAGTGGCACTGATACTCTAAATTTGAAGGATGTTTTCCACTGACTTGGATGTGCAAACGTGCATGTGGGGCAAGGCCCAAGATCTTCAATTGGAGTCTCTTAAGGAGAAGAGAAAGGGCAAGAAAGTGGACTCTAAGGATGAGGATGTTGATCCCATCCACGCCGTTGAAGAATTTGATGAAGTGGAAGAAGATGACGCTGCTACTGATGATTTACCGCATCCTCCTCCTAAGGTAACAAAATGCAAGAGGAATCCCTCCAAGTGCCCATCAGGGCTTCTGAAGATTAAGCCACAGGCGAGAGAGCATCCTTCCCAACCTAACCCTGAACATACCCAGGTTGAGGATATTCCTGAATAATCAACTAATGAGGATGTCCAAGACCAATATCAGCTCTCTAAACGCCCCCGCAAACCTGTTACTCAACCCTCAGAAATCCCTCAACCCAAACCCATCACCATCATTGAACCTACCACTAGACTTCGCTCTCTTACACTACGAGTCCAATCTGAACCCAACCCCAATGAACACCCCAATGACATCTCACCAACCAAACTACCCTCCACACTTAGCAAAACTAAAACTCCCACCAAGCTTAAAACAAAATCCATTCCCAAACCTCCATCTCAACCTAAATCTCACTCTAAACCCCCAACTCTATCCCAACCTCCAACCCAAACTTCCAAACCTAAATCTCAACCTCCACCTCAACCCCAGCCTGAACCCATCCCTGAAACCCCCAGAACTGAAACCCATACTTTTGCCTCTACCTCTCAACCATCTGACACTCAAGCCATTGTACTTTCTTCCCCAGCCTAAATTTTTCTTAACAATCTAGAGTTCCAATCTATTCAACACCTGGGATCTTTATTCTCTGAACTCTACATCCACCCCTCTCTCTCCGCCCTCTGTCAACGATTATGGACATGGCGTGCCTATCGATTTGCTGACTCTACTGCCCTCCAGTACAAGATTGAGGCCTCAGGGATGAGTGTCATTTTGATAGAAGAGGTTGAACTACAAGAACACTTCCAATTCAAGGACGCCAATGATGCATTTCTTAATGTTGATGCCTATATTGAAGATCAAATCGCACATGCAGAGGCTGCAGTTGGATGCCCTTATACTCGCAGAGTTTCATCATCTACTGAAACTCCTAGTGCTGCTGCTCCTTCCTCCACTGTCATTGTGCCTGTTGCTACTGAACTATCATTTCTTGAGGCTTTGTCCTCCGATGGCGCGTTGCTCCATGCCCATCGTTCGATTTTTCAAGCAACTTTTGCTGAGCTCAAGAGGTATACTGATACTGAGAGCTCTCGCCTCACCAATACATCTACTGTGATGATTAATGATATGCAAGCCACTTACACTCAAAAGCTGGAATCTCATGTCGCTGACCTTTAGAAATCTATAGATGCACTGGCCACTGAGAACCAGTCCCTTCAGACAGCCCTCAATGCTGCTACTAACTCTCTCCAAACTCAATCTTCCACTTCTGATGTCGACGCGAAGATTGAACAGGCTATTAAGGCTCAGTATGCTGATCTTCAGGCATTTTTGAAGAAGGAAATGAGATCCACCTTTCCTACTCATCTGGAGCACTACAAGGTTCCTTCAGGAAAGAAAGTAAATGACATTGTCACCTCTTGCAATAGCAATCGCACCAAGGCTGCTACTCTTAAAACTGACATTGACGCTGCTGTTAAGAACATATCCACTCTTCGTACTGATATTGACAAGCTTTCAACTGATGCTACTTCTCAAGGCAAATCTCTTTCTCGCATCAGGAAGCGCCTTGAGAAAGTTCATCAAACTTCTGATTCTACTCTTGCCATGGCTGAAAAGGCTAAACTTGTCGCCGACGCTACTAGCCTAAACGCTACTCTCTCTTCTACCCGAGCTGAAAATGTATCTGGCATGACTCTTGCCACTACTGATCACCAGAATAAAGTGGATATTGTCATTGCTCACTGCAGAGCTCGCATATCTCACAGTGAAGATTCCTGCAACGATATCTCGAGGAGCAACTCTTTGGGACTAGAATTTCCTAACATTCCTGCCTTCTACTAGTATGTTGATCAATATCTCTCTAAATCCCTTGATGCTGCCAAAAAGGGGGAAGAGATGCGCCTTCCACGCGCCTAAAAACATCTAAGGCGATGCGGATGTGATTATGGATGAAGAAGAGAAGGATGAAGAAGATAAAGAGGAGTCTCCTAAAGTCGAGCTCTCTAATTCAGAAGAGAATGATGAAGAAGATGATAATGACAAGGATGGAAACTCAGGTTCCATGCCTTCTGGTGCCGAAACTGATGAGCCAGCTACTGATGTCGATGCTACTGAACCTCCTCCTCCACCTCCACCTCCACAAACTGAAAAACCATCTGATCCCCAAGGAAAGCCAGACAATGAAGTGGGTAAAAATGTTGATGCCACTGAGTCTGCAATTGTTGTTGCTGCCACTGAAAAACTTACCATTCCTACTCCTCTCTTCAAAGAAGTTTCTCAGAAACTCTCTTCTCGTGATGTTTCCACCAAGTCACCTTCGTCAATACAATATGATGATCTCTCTGCTAAGAAACCATCCTCCATGCTCAAAGGAAAGGATGCTATGCCATCCATTACTGAGGATGAAGAGCTTAATGAAGAAGACCTTTATGCTGGAGAAATGAGTCCTGAATCTAAAGATGAACTTGCTGCCTCTCTTGTTCAGGTTGTGATTCCACCTGAAGCTAGGGAGAAGATGTAGAAAATAAAGGATGCTTTTGATGCCAAGATGATGGAAAGAAGAAAAACTGATACTCATCACATTGCAAATCTTTATGCCATCAGAGTACAAGGAAAGAAGAAGAGAACCACTCAATCTGTCTCTCCCACTCATGCTCACACTGACTCATGGGTTCGCCCTGTCTTGAATGATGAATGGGAAGAAATTAAGGACAATTTTGTCAAAATGGTTGACCATTGGGCAATGTATGGTGCTTCAGGAGAAACTGATAGAGATCAGTTGTTCTTAAATTTTCTAGATGATTATCCTGACTCAGATTTTTATCAAGATGATTAAGGAAGATGCTGCAAAATCTGAAGTCATCATCTTTGCCCCTCCAAGGAAGCAATGGGAAAGACCAACACTACCATCAATTGTTTATCTTAACAAACGACCTATTGAATCTGAAGTTATCGTCGCTGCTCAGGTCGTTGGTCACGCTCTTAACCTGGAAGGACCATATGGGACAATCAGGAATACCACCTACTTGATGTATAATGCAGTATCCCCTGAAGTCCAGAAAGAGATGGTTCAGAAATCACGAGAAGAGAAACGGAAGACCTCCTCATGATTTATCAATCTTTTTATTTCATTCTATCTCATCTAAAACTCTCTTGTACTGAAGTTCTCAAAGGAATGAAATACATATCTTTTGTCCATCTTTTGATCTCAACCTGATGACAATACTCTAGTTGTCCAGGCTTTGATTATTTTTTTTGGTTTGTCATTAACTGTTTAACTAAGCCATCTTATCTTATAGATTAGGTGTTCTCTAGTTTAGGGGGAATTTTTTATCTTAGATAAATGTTTTCAGGTTAGGCTTTGGCATCATCAAAAAGGGGGAAATTGTTGGGAAATATTTATAAGGGTTTTGATTCAAATTCCAAAACCTCCACTGAAAGATGTATTAAGTCCAAAACTGAAATTTGGTTCTTAGTCTTGTTTTAAGAACTCACTTGTTAAGGAGTTCAGTTTACAGGTACACACAACCTAAAGAATTCAAGACTGAAGTTTCAAGACCAGTATTGAAGTTTTTCTTAAACTCAGTTTATATACCAACACTGAAGGACCATGCCACTGAAGTCATGTCTTGAAGTATTGAAGTTGAAGTAAATTGAAGCAAGAAGTATTCGCTCACTGAAGCTCTGCACTGAAGTTTTCACTGAAGTTATGCTAGCCACTGAGTACCATGCTATTTCTATAAGCATTACCACTTATGGAAAAGATCTCAGTATGTGAAGTAAGATCTTGTTGTAGACACCAAAAATGGTAAAAAGGACGGCGACTCCAATGGGGAGAATTTCAAATTTGAGCCAAGGTAAACACTCTACTGAAACTAGCTCCCTTCAGATTTGAGCCAAGGTAAACTTATAGTCTGGATGAATACATATATAAATACGAAAGAGTTGTAATAGAATCAGTTTTGTACATGTTAACTAAAATTAAATATGTGGTTGATTTTGAAATTTTGTACGGCTGTGATTACTGATTATGCTACAATTATGGAGGTTGTTAGATATGAATTTATCAGTATAAAATATTTTTGAATCTTCTATTCGCATTTCTCTCACGAAAATGCTCACCCACCCTTGGGGGGCGAGGTTAATGCACCGTGAATGATGTGACATGCATCGCAGGTAACTGTTAAATTTTTAATACTTTATTATTAATTCTCACTTTTTGACTATTCTTTATTGATTAATGTATAGTTTAATATTATTCGATATAAACTAATAATAAAAATAAAATCAGTTGTGGGCACGTTAAGCATTACTCACTACGGACGGTGAAGCGGTCCTAATTTTTCTCATCTGTACATATTTAATATTGGTATTTTATTTTATCTATTTTTGGTCTCGTTTCTTTCGTAATCTAGTCTATAATATCGCTTGTTGTTGTTCGATTTGATGCTTTTGTATTCTATATGTTACATTTTAGGTAAAGATCGACACACAAAGTTGAACAATGTTCGAGAAGAGAAACGAGGACGAAAAGAGGTGAAAAGATGAAGAAAAGGGTGGAGAAGGCAGAACGCAAGCCTAGCGGTCGCTAGCCCCTAGCGACCGCTGGCTTGAGCCACGGAGGGAAGACAGAACGTGGGGCTAGCGGTCGCTAGCCCCTAGCGACCGCTGGCCCCTGGGATGCTTGAGAGACAGAACAGTGGGGTAGCGGGCGCTACCCCTATGCAGCCAGACATCATCCAGCGAGGGGGCCTAGTGAGCGCTAGCCCCCAGCGCTCGCTAGTCCCCTGCTTCTGCCATGAATACAGCGAGCCAAGGTAGCGCTCGCTGCCCCCTAGCGAGCGCTACCCTGGCGCGAGTCTTCTGCCTATTTAAAACGCCCACGTTGATTTTTCTGAGATCTCTTCTGCACGTTTTTGTACTTCTAGTCTAGGGTTTAGACCACGAGAGAAAACACTCTAGCTTAGTTTTTCTTTAATTGTTCGTTCCTTTCAATTCGAAGTTGTGGATTCGTTCGTGATTCAAACCCGGTGATTCTTAATGCATTATTTTTCCGTTCAATCAGTGAGTTCTTTTATTGCTTTCTTTAATGCTTTATAATTTATTTTCTTCTTGTCCTGCCTTTGATTAATTTCCAAATTCTTTATCCAAACTTTTTCAATTATGTTAATTAATCAATTCAAGACATGTTTAAATTCAGTTTCTTTAATTCTTCGTTCTTAGATTTAGGATTTAAGTGCTTTAATAATTTTCGCCTAGTTAATTCGTATTTTAAATTCTTTTATTTAATTCGCCTAGATAATTAATTAGATTAAAAAACTCAAAACTCTTCATTTTAATTGCTTTCTGTTCTGCAACATAGATAAAGTCATGTTTAGCCTTCCTTGAGAGTACGACTTAGGATCAATTTACCCCTTTACAACGAATTCGTACTCTTGCGAACTAGTTTATTTAATAAATTGTAAGTATATTGGCTGGAAAAATTCCTCATACCCGACACTGAATCCCTTTATCGGACAGTGGGTCTGGTCTAAACAACGCCACTACTACAGTTCAAAAATAAGTTTGAACAAATTTTATTTTCTCTCTCTTTTTATTTAAAATATTAATAATGTGAATTCTAATGACACGATAAAAAAATAATGTTTAAATATTGATTATTCTCTCATTTAAGCATCTTTTGTTTCATGCTAATATTTTTTATTTTTTAATTTATCGGTTATAAATGTAAACAATAAATAAGAAGTATTAAAGCAATATAAGAATAAGAATAATTAAGGATTGATTATTTTTTCACATATACGTACATGCAATATATTTCAAGAAAAAAGTAACAAAATAAATAATAATTAAGAATTAACTATATAAAATTATATTTAAATTATTTTGTAGTTAGAAATACATTAGAAAATAATAAATTTCACCAAATATGGAATAAATCGTTATAAATATTTGATAAATATTTATATATTCTTAATATTTTAATTTATAAAACAGTTAATATAAACTAATAATAAAATAACCGTCACATATTTAATTTTAGTTAACTCGTATAAGATTAATTATGTTATCTTATCTCTCCATCCACGTGTATATATATATATATGTATGTATGTGTGTATATATATATATAATTATTTTTAATCTTATCTCTCCACACACGTACATATATATATATATATATATATTATGACTTCTAGATTTGTCCATTGATTTGCTACATCAATTTTAGGTGGTGGTTTATTTGTTGCTACATGGGAACATATATTGTTATCGAAAAAACAAATAATAGCTATCAATATAATAATATTTAAATTCTAGTGATTTTGAATGTGAATTATCACAATATTTTTATATTTAAATTTAATTATACAAATTGTACTGATGATATAAACAATATGAATAATATTCATTTATACGATTCATGCGTACACACAATTTAATAAAATTTAATATCACATATGAATGTTATGATTCAATATGATTCATACTATTCATACACATAAATGTAAAAAATAATTATAAGAGTATTTTAGTACAAAAAATTTGTAACCGGCTAGAATTTAACTATTATTATATTGGTGACTATTATTTGTCTTTTATAATCTTTGTTAGTTTTGTTATTTTATATAATCACTCGTATATATTTGATGATAAATAAATGTGTGTATAATTCAGATAAATAAATTTAAATATTGGTTTTACAAAATTTGGAAATGATTCAAATGATGTTGAAGTATGGTGTGATGTGCTAAATCCAAGTTTTCTACATATGGATTCGGTTACAAGGTCGTAATCTATAATTATTATTAATGAAGTAGACTGAGAAATAATTAGAACATGTTCTTACCAAATGCACAGTCATAACAATTAATTAATAGAGATTTAAGTTTAAAAAATCATTTTATGTGCCAGCATGTGCATAGTGAAAATTTTTCTCTAACGCCCTTAAACATGTTATTCCCTCCGTCCCAACTAGCATAGGTCGCTTTATATTCAAATGGGTGGAGTATTTTAATGAAGCGACCCATGCTAGTTGGGACGGAGGGAAGTATATATTTTGAAATATGTTTTCTATTTTAATTTTTTGAAAGAAAACTAGCAAATCCACTAGTTATGGTTGGCACCTTTATGGCAAATCGTCCTTTTAAGGGAAAATTTTGCTCAAATTTTGACGTTTAATATTTGTAGCAATGAACCCCTCATCATTAACCAACGTCTAATACTGTTAAACATTTCATTAGAGCATTTCAATAAATATTACAATATATAAAGTGCAATTAAAAAAATTAATTATATATTTTTAATGTATTAAAAATGAAAATAATATACAATAAAATAATTTAAAAAATAACATGTCTGCCCGAGCCCGCCCGATTCATATAAATCTGGGCTTGAGTCTAATGCTCAGGCCTGGCTGTAACATGGATTGGGCTTGGACCTGTACACATAATTACGGGCCGAACTTGGGCATATGGAAGTCCGGCCCAACCTGGGCCATTGCCATTCCTAGTTCTAGAAAACAAGGAATTGTGTGGAAATGGTGTTTTTGTAATTTTAATTATGATTTTCTATTATTGCAGCTTTGGTGAGCTAAACAAAAGGAAATAACTCAAAAAGAAAAGTATCTAATCTTGTTTACATTTTATTGTATATGTATTGTGCTTAAACATTTCTCTTTAATAGTTAAAGCTGGGTCAGAATTAATCATATTAGAATTAAGTTTATCTAGCATGTTGAGAAATGTAATTTGATTTTTGGTAGTTCTAATATGGTGAGTTTGAATTTAAAGTCGGGCCTAATAGTCAGTTAAACAAGAATAGCAAACGCATGTTTGAACATGTTAATTTATCCCAAGTATAGAGAATTTACTCAAAATTAATCTAATTTTATAATATTTGACATACGTGAATCACTTATATACCCCATACTTTTATTATGCACTATTTACGTTGAATGAGCTTGTGAATTTTGTATTCCAAGGGTAAATTAATTTTGAATTCGATTTGACTCAAGTATGTCCCACTTAAAAACATATCGAATATTACTTTATATGAAGAAACGACTCAATAAAATTAACTTTGCTCGTTCCCGACAACATATTCTAATGAATAATTCAACAACAATTAACTTGTGCATCAATGGGATTAACTTGTGCATCAATGGGGTTGGATTTCTCTTTTGTACTAGTACTAGCTAGTCCGTGATTCTATACGGGGAAAAATAATTATAACTTATTTGATATGTATAAAATAATTATATTCATTTTTTTATTATATCATGGAATTGTAGTTATTTATTATACTTTTTCGTTCTTGTACTTTATGTGCATTCAAAATTTTGAATTTTATGTTGTTTAGGTATCTGGCTTAATGAGTTCTTTATTAGTGCATTGGGGGTGTCTTGGTACGACTAAAGTTGTCAAAATTATCAGATCAGACTTTTTAAGGTTTTGAAACCCGTCCAAACTTGTCGAAATTTTTTCAAACATATAAATATAAGACTCAATTAGGCCCTTTATAAGCTGCTGGACGAAATCAGTTTTACTCGTCAATACAATATAATATTTTTAATTTAATAAATTTAATAAAATTAATTATTTCAATAACTTTTGTACAATAAATAATTTTACTTATATACACTATATATATATATATATATAGAAAGAGATGGATGAACTTTTTTAAGTCTTAAATTCGATTAGCTCGTAAAATTTTTAGATGAATTTTTCGGAAATAATTATTTTTAAAATTAAAATTTTGAAGTCGGTTCCAACCCAAATCTCAAGTACTTTGAGTAGGCAGGTTAGGTCGAGCCTGTTGTGACAGCTTTATCCGCGATACGTATGTTGATAAAAATAAATTATTCCAAAAATCGATAGTTCATTAAAAATCATTATTTTAACATATGTATTAATAATCTAAATAAATTAAAGATCTTAATATACAATTTATAATATTATTGTATATATTTTAATTTATAAGAAAAAAATTTAAGTGATAAATGTGTAAATATATCAATCATTCATTTTAATAAATGAAAGATTGTGAAATTTTTTATTTCAATATAATTTATTCATATAAAAATATAATGTTCATGTCCCTATTACAATGAAAAATATTTAAACTTAATTATATATATATATATATATATTCTTAATTATATATATAATAAATTTAGAGTTAATTGTGCAAAGTGCCCCATTTTATAACTTAAGGATGCAAAATATCCTTTTGTGTAAATATGTACCAAAAGTGCCCAAATTATGTGTTTTGGACCATAATACCCTTTTTCAACAAAATTTCTCCAATATCATATATAGTTAAAACAAATTAATACTTCAAATAGTATAAATCATGCATTTCTATCAAGCCCATCATGCTTCCGTATAAATTCAATATTAATACCAACTGTTTATACCTTCTTTGACCGATAAGCTGTCGGGTCGTATCCACCGGAAGTTTTAGGGACCTCGTCCAACCACCAGGAGCACCTTATGGATTCCAGACGCAGACTCCTTCAACAGCTCACAGCACAGCCCTCGTTCGTTTCCTACCCGGGGCGTATAAGTATGTTTGTTGGTAAAAATAAGGAAAATATAAATCTAGAAGATGATGAACAAAAGCCCAAATCTTATTAAGGAATTATAAATATATATTACATACTAATTAGATCTCCTTTTGGGAGGAGACTAACTTGTTTAGCTACCTATGGTAGCGAGAACTACTATCATAAACTAGAAAGAGGAAAGAGTACAATGTTTATTGTTGGAGAGAAGTAGGAGAATTTTCGATGCCTTCAACTCTCTCCAAATGCTCGTTTATATAGAAGGCTTGAAGCCTCCCCTTCCCCGCATTATTGCCTCGGATCCTTATCTTTAAAATGATGCTTCTTCACGTGAAGCTGGGTCCAGATAAGGCTGCCGACACAAACATTTCTTAGTGGTTGGACCCCTTCTTTGAATTAGTGGTCCCTCTTTTTTCCACCGACGATACTTTTATGGTGGAACGTCCTTTTCTTCCACCCACCATTGTCGTTTTCTTTTTGGTGGGTGCTGCTTTATCAGATGCTTTCTTTTACCGAAAGCATCTCCTGTTTTATCTTCACATGGCCCTTTTATTTCTGTCGGCCATCTGTCTTTTTTGGAGGGCCCCTTGGAGACTTTCCTTTTGGAGGAGTCTTCATCTCCTCATACTCGTTAGCTCGAAACTTCTTCTTATCTGGTTTAGGTAAGAAGCCTTTTCCGAACTCAGGTTCACGTTGGGCTGGACAATCTGAACATATCCTGGACGCCCAATGGCCAACATGAGCCATATTGCAGAACTTGCGATGGGTTTCTTTACTCATCGCCATCTTGTTTTCCCACAGAAGAGTTCTTTTTCTCTCAAAAGCCTCTTCTGCAAACTTGGTTGTCTTCCCTGTCATAGTATTTAACAGGAATGATCCATTCGCTGAGTTCTAAAAGAACTTGAATGGAAACTTGACTTTGTCCATCTCTGTAAGACAGACCCATAATCCCCATGCTCGCCTTGTTGTTATTTGATCATCTGAGATTGCGGCGATCATTGGAATTTCACTAGTTGGTGCCTTGATTTGGTTGAAGGCATCCATTCGGGGTCTTCGTAGCCTTATGTAATGGAAGGCTTCGTGACTCCCCTTTCCTGCAGGTTCTGGGGCTGCACTTATGAAATACAGCTCCAATGTATCACCTCGGCAAAGTTGTTCGTTGTTTGCCCAGGTATCATAAACCGCTTCCTGGATCCATCGGGGTAGACCTTTAAGTTCAGGAAACGCTGGGGACGTGGTATAAACTGAGGCAAGGGCCCCAAATTCATACCACTGCTTGACATCTTGGGGTTTTGATCCGGGCAGCATCCATACCCTTGGATATTTCCCCGAGCCATCAATCCTGGTATTACTAGGATTAATACCTGCTCTTGTGAGTAATTTCTCCCAGCTCGCTTGATAAGCCTGTTCAGCAGAAGAGAAAATAATCAAATTAGTATTAGACTCAGATTTGCCTGTCATAGGCCTGAGGCTAATCTCTCCCTCTTTTACCCCAGAGGTGGAGGGTTGACATGATGGTTCAGACGGTGAAGTCTTAGCATCATCATTTCCTTGGGCTAGTGGTTCAGACTCCACCAGCTTAGGACTTGCTAGAGGGGTATTTGAATCCCCATCTACCGGTTTAGGTGCCGGAACACGAAACTCTGCTATCTCCAGAGGTTTTCTGGAAGCCCGCAGGATTGGCTTTTCCAGAGCCGACCATAACTGAGTACTGGTCAGCATACTGGCTCGTATTCTACCAGAGACTTTCGTCTTATCGGTAGCTTGCATCTTCCCCATTTGATCAGCATGGAGAACGCACTCGTCCCATTCCTCCAAGAGCATTTCCAAATTTTCTCGGAGATGCTTTTGGGCTAGCATGATGGATCTAACCTCAGCTGGCTCCATCTCTTGTCAGAAAATCTGCAAGAATATTTTCATGAGATTTTAACACAACAATATCATAAATATAATATTGACATATAGCTTGCCATCTAAGTAACCTAGCATTTTCAGGTTTTGATGCTATGTTATTTCTTAGGAAAGCTTTAACCTGGGTATTATCAACTTTTAAAGTAAATTTCTTTGCTAATAAAAATAAAGGCCATTTTTTAAAAGCCTTTACTACTGCAAAGAATTCCTTCTCATTGATATGCCATCTGATGGCCTCATTTTCTGAGAATAAACCACTACAATATCTGCAAGGTTCTTCTCCATAAGGAGTGATCTTCATGAGGACTGCTGCCCACCAATGATCACTCGCATCTGTATATAGGACCAGATCATCCTCATCCTGTGGAATAGAAAGCTTTGGGAGATCTTTACATTCCTCCTTTAGCTTTTTCATTCCCTGTCGATGTTCTTCCGTCCATATAAACGGAACATCTTTCTTTAGTAGATTACTAAAGACCTTCCTGTTTTTCGCAAGATCTTTGATAAACATTCCTGCGAAATTAACAACTCCCAAAAAACTCTGAAGTTGTTTCTTCTCTTTTAATGTTTCTGGAAAATCCTGGACCTTCTGCACAATATGATCTTGCAAAGTTATTCCAGACTCATCGATCTCTATTCCCAAAAACTCCATTTTTTGGGTCGCAATTACTGCCTTCTTCTCTGAAAGCACTAATCCTTCTTTATAACAAACATCTGCAAATAAATCAAGATGTTTGATATGTTCATCCATATCTTTTGATATTATAAGTATATCATCAATATAGACAAACATAAAAGAAAAATAATCTTTAAAAAGATTATCCATCTTTCTCTGGAAAATCTGGGGAGCATTAGCTAACCCTATTGGCATTACGTTCCAAACGAAATGCCCCTGTGGTGTTGAGAAAGCTGTAAGTTTTTTGCTTTCTTCCTCCATGCGAATCTGGTAGAAACCTGACTTGCAATCAAACTTTGAGAAGACCTTAGCATTGCGTATGCAGTTAATAAGGTGATCTCTACTTGGAATAAAATATCCATCAAACTCTAGAATATCATTAATCCCTTTGTAATTAATGACAAGTCTAGGTTTACCTCGCTTGATCTCACCATGATTCCTTACCAGAAACCCAGGGCTACTGTAAGGTGAACTAGCCGGCTCGATCAACTTCATATCAAGATGTTCCTTGATAATAATTCTCATATCCTTCTGATCAATTAAGTTCATTAGGATAGGTCTGAATCTCACGAACTCATGCACCCTTTCCGGCTTTACTTTTAAGGTTGCTTTGAGTTGGTTCTTCTCCCACCAGGCCAAAGGATTCTCATTGTAGCATTTCGAGATCTTCCTTTTGACATCAGCAAGGGACACCTGCATTTCAACCCTAATTTCTTTGTTAGAAATCAAAGCTGCTTTAAGGATCTGGATTTCCTCCTCTTGAAGATCATCCTCCCAGATGCAGCTAAGCACTGCTTCGCTAAATCTTCTTTGATCCTTCATCTTTGGATGACGAAGTTTGCCTTCATCACCACGCTTGCTGCGAAAGGCTATGGGAATCTGTCGATTAAATGCCTTCCTCAGTCTTTGAACAATGATTTTATGCTCACAATTGGTTGTGAACACTAATCTTCTTTGCTCATTGTCCTGCGTGTATCGTTTGAACATCTGTAGGAAATTATTTCCTAACAGAACATCAGCTCCCGTATCATGAAAATACATCGGTGGAGTTTTAACCTTATACCAAGGTGTTTGTCCCGCTCCTCCAATTAATATTTCCACTTCTTTTACTCCTTTGGATAAGAGTAAAACTTTTTTAGAGAAATCTCGGCCAGCAATTTGAGGTAAAATATCCTCAACATCTTCTGGGAAAATTCCCCTTCTTGCTGTGCATATGCCTGCACCTGAATCAATATAGGCCGAGAAGTACTCTGCCTTATATTTTTCATATAACACTCCCACTGGAATGTATATCGAGAAAGGACTTGTCATACGATTAGGATTCGTCTTTCTTCTATCGTAATCATCATCCCTTGGTCCATCGGTTTCCAGGGCTTGAATCTTTCCAAAAAATCCCGCCCTAGAATCAGAACATCTTCTCGTCCTGCTCTGCCTTTAACCTCTACCATAAAACCCCCTAGGTCAAGGGTTCCATTGTAATGGTTAACCTCCGGCTGCTGGAGATAATATAAGACACTACATGGAAAATTATTTTCCCATCTTGTAGCATCAAATCTAGTTGTCATCCCTCTCCATTCCTCTGGACATTTCAAATTGACTGAAACTTGAGGATTCCCTGGGAATTGGGGCTGACTTTCTTGAATAAGTTTCCTCCCAAAGGGTTGAGATATAATTCTATCTCCTTGGAAGGATAGTCTTCCTGAGCTTATCTTAAGACTTTGATCATGTCTTATGACTGGCCTCTCTTGAATTCGAATGTTGACCTCCCTCCTTTGTGGAATCTCCATTCTATCGGGACCAATTGCTGTAGTCACCTTCTTGAAGATATCAGGTATTTCAATAAAGGGCTTTCCCAAGAATAACTCCGTATGATGGGAGTTGGAAAGTGCATACGAAATCTGATATGTTATCGAATAAGGTGTATTTCCCTCATCCAATAACTCCTTCCTTTTGAAGTCCTGATATAGCGTCAGAGCTTTACTGAAACCCGAGTCGTTGAGATTGTATGCAATCTTAGGATATACAATCCCCACAACTTGGCCTGCACAAAGATTCCCCGTGATGGTTCCCATCACTGAATCTTGTAGGTTTCTGATTCTCCTATCACATATGGCTATGTCGATTGGAGCATCAATTCCTGTGAACATCGTAGATTTGAGAACCAGTTGAATTGCCCCGATATGAATCCATCTCATCTTTTCGGCAATTTCTGGTTTAAGTTTCTCCAAATCCTCACGTATGTCGCTTGCTGGAATCAATTGCATCTCCACTTGATTCCCCGTAAACTCGATTGGAAGTGACATCTCTCGTCTAGTTATTCCGTAGACGATATGATGTTTCCTTCTTCCCAAACTGAAATTCCTTAGAACTTCGTCTAGGTTGCTGGCATTAAAACCTTGATACTTCTGAATATTCAAGGTTTTCTTCATGATTTTGTCGATCAGGTTTGGCGAGATCATCGTTCGGCTGGAAAATCCAGTTCGATCCTCTTTCTCCTGATGACAAGACTCAGTTTCAGTCTGAAGATTCTGTAGATCCATCAGAATCTTCATCCCCACTAAGAATCTCTTCTTGCTCATATATACTCTCATCTGAGGGTATATCTTCAAACTGGTACACTTGAACCAATTCTTGGTAGTATATGGCATCTTCGATGTCTGGAGTAGACTCGAACCTTCGCATGCCTCTCTGCTCGTTATCTGGGCAATTTGTTGAAATATGCCCCTTGGCTCCACAGGTCCAGCAATTACAATCTTTAAAACTTTCATTAGCTCTACTATGAGCTCTTCTAAAAGTTTTCTTTGCTGGAATTCTTGAACTGGATCCTTGGAACGAACCCCTGCTTCTGGCTGGTCCGCTTCTTTGTCCAGTTTTGTATAATCTAGCCTTCTGTCTAGACCACATCGTCCTTGGCTTCCAAGATCTTCCTCTTGGATTTCTTTCTTTAGAATAGGGTTGGTACCTATTCTTTCTTCTTTTTGTTATTGATGGCTCGCCTCCAATAACAACAGGAAGATCATTATCTTCACAGTTTATGTGAGCTGCCTTGTTGATTCTTCGCAGCTTCTTCAAATTTTTCTGAGCAGTGGCTTGTTGACACCACTCTGAAAGCTTTTGATGTACATAAGACATCCTCTTGGCGATGCTATCACTGCCCTTAGGGATATAATCTCTTATCATCATCTCCTTCCATGGGCTTGGAAATTTTAAGAAGAAAATTTCCTTTGCGATAGTCTCATCAGCTTTTGACTGATGCTGGTAGATCGTAAAGAGTTGAAGAAATTTATTGAGCGCCTTTGGATCCAAGACTGTGAGTCTTAGATTATATAACGCCAATAAATACTTTCTTCTTTTCTCTCTATCGAATCCCTCGTAGTATCCTTCTCCGATGAAATGGTCTTTGAAGAGGACACTCATTCTTCGGATAATCTCCGAGTAGGATTCTACCTCGAAGCATTGATTTCTTACTTCGAGGTGTAATCCTTCCCAGGCGATTTTTACTACGCCTGCGAGACTGGTTTCAAGAATCTTGACCAGTCCTTCTTTGCTAACGTCGAGAGTAGCTGCTGCAATCCGCATTGCTCCTCCCCACTCGTCAATCACTGATTCTCGATCTTTGAAACTAACTTCATCAAGATCAAGCATTACTCCATATGGATGGATGGGATCCAGGGTAGCCTTTCCAACCGGTGAATCTTGGATTCGGGGTTGTCGTCTCCTCCTGGTTCTCTCCATCAGTATGGCTTCGTCTGGTACCGTCGAGGTATATGATGGTCCAGCATGGAAATCACGAGCTTCTCTCATGACTTCTTCAGGTGGTGGTGGTACTTGCTGATTTAATGGTACAGCAGCGTTTCCCTCCCTAATGTGCGCCACCTGGTGTTGGTTCATCTTGAGATCAACCACCTTCATATTAGCAAAAGATTCTGCTAATTCTTGTAGCTCTTCAAGTCCGATTCTTTCAAGGTTACTCATGATTTTTCACCTTGAAATAATCGTACATATCTTTCCACTTGAGGATCTTTTCCTTTATCCTTCACGGGTAGAGGATATTTTGGCCCTTCGGGGAATAACATCCGGTTCCTTCTTTCGGGAAGAGATCTGTTCTCCAATTGGCCAACTCGACTTTGAATATCTTGCAAGATGGTTAGGATCTCATCTTGTTGATTTGATATTCTTTTTATTTCCTGGGGTACATTAATTAGGCGGTTGCCATAATTTTGTACCGTCTTCTGGATCTCCCTTAAATCGACTGAGAATTTTGATATGTCGGGGTCGATTTCTCGGAAGACTGGAGTAAACTCCCTCCTATCTTGACTCATTAGAAATGGGTTGAATGTCCCATTTCCATTTGTTGGTGTACCTCTCCTTGAAGTAAGAGGTTTGCCACCTGTAGATCTTGGTATCTACTCATCATGGAGAGGATACTCGATTTCTCGGTGGTAGATAAAGGACCGTGAGTCTCTTCATCTAACTTGTTGGACCAAAAGAGATATTTCTCTTGGTGTTGTCTATCCATAATCTCCAATAGTTGGAGAAAATTCCTGTAACTAAAGCATCTCGGACAAGCGTCCGGATCCATATTTTCTTGGAGTCTCCTCCGTTAGGAAATAATTAAATACAATAAATAAATATAATTCCTTAATAAACCCAGGGCTCTGATACCATTTTCGAAGCGTTTGTATAATGCCAAGATTTAACTCAAAACATGCAAATAAATGATCTACATGTTCTAATTTCAATAAGTAATATGCTCAAATATGTTTATAAAAACCCGGTAGTAAAAACCAAAAATCCGGTCGTCAAAAACCCGGTCACTATTCCTCAAAATCCGGTCACTATTCATCGACCAGATTTTGATATAAAATGAAAACCTTCCAAATTTTTAATTTTTTATTACCATCTTAAATTATTTTGAGCATCTTACTAATTGAAATCATTTTGAAATACTAATTATTAATTAACCATATATGTAATAGAGAAATTTGTCCTTAATTAAGCATATAAATCATGGGCAAAATAGTCTTTTTGGGTATTTTTGGTATAGTTTTACAAAAGAGGGTATTCTCCATCCCTTAGTTACGTAATAGGGCATTCTTCGCCAATCACCCATAAATTTATAAATTAATAAATATAATTTTATAAAATAAATTAATTATTGATGTGGAAAAAAAAGTATATAACTAAATTTAAAAGTATTTTTTTTATTCCTTTAAAGTGTTATAATTTTTTAATATTAAAATCTTAACCTATTATATATCAATTTAAACCTCTTGTTATACCCTTTAATTCAATATATATATTGCATATATTTATATTAATAAAATAAAATATTTTTTACAAACAACATAAAATTTGTAGAAAGAGAAAAATAGTTACTTTTTCTTTATATAATAGTAAATTAATAAGTAATTATCTAATTATTGATGGCATTGAAATTGAATTTAATTACAAAATTATCATTGTAATTGATTTCAAAACCAATATTTCCTGTTTTTCTAATATATATATATATAGATGTTTGATGTATTTACTTATTCACCAACCCAAGATTTCCTATTGTTATACATACAAAGTAATTAGTAATATACTTTCATTCTATTTACTAATATTATTCAACAAAACTATACTGCTGACCGCCAAAGTTATAATCTATAGCATTTATTGAAGTAGAGCACTTATTTGTTGCAAATTAAATGGGAAATAATTGGAGCATGTACATAATAAAATTTAGTAGATTTAAGTTAAGACAAAATTTGGGGTGACACATTGTGTGAATATGGAATAATTTCCTCTACCGACACTCATCTTTGTCATGTTCTTCACAATCTAAAATTGTTACTCCATTTCCTATTAATTTTTCTACATTTCCTAATTGCTTTATGTGTCTTCAATGACTAATTATTTCAAGAACATTTGTATTTTCTGTTTATAAAGTAAAATAATTATTATTGTGTATACCATACATTAGGACTCCTCCACGGTCTACGATAAACACAATTTAATGTGTTCGTGATAAGTGTGATAATGTCACGTAATGCTATATAAGCGTGCTAATTACAGTAATTTCATTTTTATTATTTTGTATAAAGTAAATATCAAAGCATACTATCATAATCAATAAACCCTATTCAAAAAGTGAATTTTGTCAAATTTTAGTATTATTTATTTACGTAATATGTCTCATCAGCCGTAGGTATATCAAGTTGTGTCCACCATCAAATAGGTGAATGATTTTATACCAATTAAAGTAATTATTTAAATAAAATAACTAATGATTATATATAAACTGCACTACTTCAATAAGTATTTTGTAATGAGGTTTTTGTTTGTGTATTACCTCTGAATTCTTGAATTTTAGATTTTTCTATAGCATAATTTAAATTACATTTAAATAGAAAGATAATGAAAAAGAATAAATTCAATTGATATTTGTAATTCATTTTCATTATCCACGACATGGAAAAAAGAGAAAATGACACTCATATAAAATACAATTAATCTGTCTCCTCATTTCTAAGAATAAATCATCCATCAATTTCTATCAATCAAACAGTGAACAGCTGGTGATCAGTCAATTGCCACATATATTAAATATGCACTTTGTTTTTACAAAATACATTTGTATGCATATTAGTTAATGATGATGTAGTAAATAAAAATGAATTGTATCTGGCCCTGAAGACTGAGTAAGGGGAAGGTAAGAAGCGTTTTAATACTCCCTCCGTCTCACACTTGTCTCACTTATCATATTAGGGTGTCACTCATTACTTATCTCATTTCTTAAAGAAGTATAAATTAGGGTGTAGTAAAGGGAGTTAATGGTAATAAAGTAGGTGAAAGATGAAAAAAGTGAAATAAGTAAGTGAAAGAAGTAGTTGAAAGAGGTAATTAAGAAGATAATAAAGTGAGTTTTGATATGTGATCCAAAAACATTTGGGACAAGTGAGGTAGGACAAAGTGAGTATTACGAAATTACATCACTCGTTGTGCGTGTGTAGGGCTAGTGATAGTAAGGTTAATGCTCAAGGCAATAGGTATCGAGTTCGAATCCTACTTGACATGACCATTTAATTTAATATTAATATAAACCAATTTTTTTTTTTTAAATAATGTCTGAATAGTTACGTCAAAATCCTACTCTTACACTAAATGCACTTGTCATATTTCAATCTTCCAATTCCATCTTAATAATTACTAGTTCCCAAGACACTCATGAAACAAGCTTTAAAATATGATGCTTATAAACAAATGAGAAGGGAGTTCAAATAAAGTTGAACTTCTTACATTACATTTTAGTGGATTTGGGCGAATTTCCTTGAATGACTGTGTTTAGTAGGTTTTAGTTATGTTTTTGTGTGTTGTTTTGTTGTGTTTTATATGTTTATCTTTTGTTTCGTATTGTTTTATTGTTCGTGTTATGCCGGTTTTTGTTGTTTTTGTGTTTGGTGTAGGATGGTGAAATGAAGGACGGATAAGAGCTGAATTGATGCCAAAAAGCCAAAGATGCTAAGACGAGTGAAGCCGAGGAAAGCAGATGGGAGCTTCTGAGGAGTTACGAGCAAAAAACCGAGAGGAGAAAGAACGCGAGAGCATGGTCATATGCAAGATTGTTGCGCAATGCGCAACAGTTTTGTTTTGGCTCGTTCTCCTTCGTTACAACTCCAAATTTGGATCCGTCTGCGGCCACGGATTCCTATCGAGACGAGCATGGAACGGGAAGAAGAAGAACACAAGGATGCTGGCCGTGCAGCCAGCGATCACTGGGAATGCTTCTGTAGTGGAACAGAAACGTGTAGCCAGCGACCGCTGCTGGCTTCCCAGCGGCCGCTGGCTAGCAGTTCCAGGCTGATTTTAAGTCTTTTTGGGCGTCATTTTCATGGGCTCTCTCAACCCCAAACGATTGTAACTAGATTTTACTTTCCCAAACACATACTTTTTACTGCTTTCTTAGTTTAGGATTTAAGAATTCCGATGGATTGAAGTGGATTCCTACTTTGGATTCTTACATTTCAATTAGTAAGTTTCCTTCTTATGGTTTCCTTTTGTGATTCTACCTTGTATATGATACTTGGTTAGATCCTTCTAGGATTGGGTGTTTATGTTCTTATTCGATGTTTGTTTGATCTATGCCCTTGATTAACTTGTTTTGTATGGAATTTAATGCTTGATCACCATTGAATTCATATGTTTATGTTAAGTAGATTGATCATTTGCTTGACATAGGACCTAGGGTTAATCAACATTATTTTGAATCGGAAACGTAAGAATAATAACATTCTATATGAGATTATATAATTACTAGAGGTGTGAACTGTATACGAAAGTAACCTTCACGGCTTAGTAAATCAATACGAAAGTAATTTGCTAAGCAACCTTTGATATTCTTAATTGAATATGGATGCATGATCAATTAGACATTGAATAGGAGTTGAACATCTTATCCTAAAGCTTCAATCCGTTGGGATTCATTTAGGTACTTTTAATATTTATTTCTTTATTATTATACCTTATGGTCATAGTAGTATGTTTAGGATTTCCGTTTTCTCGTTCAGATAACACTTAGGACTAGAGTCGCCCTGTTAAGCTTTCCATTGAGATCCGACCGGGGTTAGCTTGCTACATGCAATCGACCTCGTAATAATTTGTGAGAACCTAGAGTACACACTTTAGACCTCGTAATAATTTGCAACCGGGGAGTTATTTTTTGTTGTATATTTTTTATTGTATTAAAATATAGATAAAGTTGAATGTTTAACGAAATTAAACATTCTAAATAAAAGATAGTCTTATTAAATGTGATAAATGTCGGACCTACGTATTATATTTTTTAAGATTGTAAATAAATTTTTATATATTAGTTCTTCTTTTTAACGTAGCAAAGACATAAAAAAATTAATTATTATATATTATTTTATTTAATTATTACTTAATTAATATAGGTGCATAATTTCTATTTTTACACTGCAACTCGACCTGAAATTATTTAATTAGTATTTTTAGCACACATGTAAAATATATTTCTTATTTAAATTTTATTAAACTGTTAATTTGATTTATTTATTATACATTTGTAATTGAGATGGCAAAAAAAATTAAATTAAAATAGAAAAATTACATTACATAGTTAAAAAAAATCAAGTTTAACATTGAAAATTAACTAATATTAAGCTAGAATAATATAAAAACTGCATAATTAAAGATAGTCAAATTCAAATACATGATATAAGCTTGTATTGGTCAATATGTTATTTAAATTTTATTAAATTGTTAATTTGAGTTATTTAATACATATTTAAAATTGTGATAACAAAACAATTAAATAAAAATTGGAAAATTATATAATAAAAAAATCTTAATTACTTTTATTTAATTGAGTTGCTAATTAGATTTATCAAATACACATTTGTAATGAGATAACATGAGAAATTGATTAAGAAAATAGATAAAATATATATCATGATCATAAAAAAATATAATTATAACTCGAAGTCTTTTTGTTATTAAACGTAGCATCGTAAGAATGCAAAACTCTAGACTTAATGCAATATTTGACATTGTTAAGATGCAAATTTTGATTCATGGATCAAATGGGAGGCATGGTGATACAAATGAAAGACAAAAACATTAAAATGAAAATAGTACTCCATATAGAGTGGAAATAGTGATTTGTGTATAACTGTGTATTCTTAAATGATTGAAAATGCCACTCTCATTTTGATTAAAATTTAAATAAACAAATAAATACAAATTAATTAAAAGAGATACTAATTAGGAGGTGGGGAGAGTGGTAAAGATATGGGTGGACAAATAAACATATAAATATAAATTAATTAATTAAAGAGATGAAAATGATAATTAGGAAGTTGGGAAGTGGAGAAATGAATAATCTCTCCACCCCTCGCAAAATAATGTATTTATATTCAATATAAATAAATGTAGATTATTATAATTATAGTTAATAAAAAAGAATACAAATTAACTAATTAATATCTAAAGAGATGATAAGTAGGAAGTAAGGGTATAAATATTTAAAGAGAATATATTTAATGTGCGGAAATGAATAGTATCAAATTAATATATATATATATAATAAAATAATAAATAAAATTTAATAAAATTAATTATAAGAAACACAAATTAATTAATTATTTATTATTAATAGATTAAAGAGAAACTAATAAGGAAGTGAAGAAATGGATAAGATAAGGATGGACATATAAATAAATAATCAATATAAATTAACTAATTAATTAATAAATTAAAAATAATTAGGAAGTGGGGTGGGGAAATGAATAGTCTATCTCACCCCCTCACAAACCTATATATATAATATATAATTTATTATCATTAAATAATATAAATAAATACAAATTATTATTATAATTAATTAAAAATAATACAAATTAATTAATTAATTAGAGACATAATAATTAGATAGTGGGGAGTGGAAATGAATAGTTTCAAATTAATTTTTATATACTTATAAAATCTATCAAGTAATAAAACAATAAATAAAATTTTATAAGTGGAATTTTAAAAAAAAAATATTGATAATATGAAGAAACAACAAAAAAATATAAATACATCTATATTTATATATCAGTTATTTATAGTGTCATAATTTAAGATAAATAAAATAAAAAATTATAAATACAATAAAGTAAATAAAAAATACACATTTTTTAATTAATTATATATAATTTCCTAAAATATATAAATCAATAAAAAATAATCAATATAATTTTATATTTAATATCGTAACTTAAAAAATAAAAATAATAAGTGAAAAGACAATAACATAAATATAATAAAAAATATACACATTTTATTTATTATATATAATTTCATAAAATATATAAATTGATAAAATAATAAATATAATGTTATAAATGGACTTAAAAAAAATTAAATTTAGATAATTTAAAGAAAAGAAAAAAGAAAGAAAAAAAATATAAGTATAATAAAGTAAATAGAATGAAAAAAAGGGGTAAATTGGGTTAGATTGAATAAAGAAATTTTGGAGAAATTTCTAAAATCCTTCTCCTTAACTTATATATATATATAGATAAGTGATTAAATAAACCCTTGTAAGAAAATCCTCCCTAGCCCTAGCTAAAGGCTGTTTGATCTGGAAGAAGCTCCTAGCTAAAAGGCTTTAGCTTCCTATATGAAAAAATTTTGTTAATCAAACTTTCCTTATAGATTGTGTGAAGAAAAAAATAGTTTTTATTATGCTAAAAGTGATCATATTTTCTTATTAAGCCGTCTTATAAAACTGACCATTTTTCTAAAAAAAAATACATTTAAAATACTAATTCATATTCCCTCCGTCCACGGTAAATGTATCGTGGGAGAGTGGACAAATGTTCTAAGAAAAATCATGATGTGTTGTTTTAGTGTAGAAAGAGACCCATTAATATTATTGTGATATTTTTAATATCATTTTTTAATGTTAAAAGTACATAAATTTTGGTAAATTTTAAATATTGAGATGTGATGTGATTTATTGTTTTGTAAGACATATGAGACCATATACTTAAATGGAAATACATTCTTTGTGAGGCATGTTTGAATAACTATGATACACTTATCGTGGACGGAAAAATACTTCTTTAACACACAATACTTTACTTTCTTAATATTCATACCGGATATCTTGTGACCACTTTTATAACAAGAAAAGGAGAGCAAATTCCGAAAATCATAGTTGACCACGTTAGTTAAAATAGGGTTTAGAAATAGTATAATGTGAGCATGAAAAGACTGCTTGCTTAATTTCTTCACACTGAATTTTTAACATGTAATAATATACTCCATCCTTCCCACTAAAAGTGACATAGTTTGAGTAAAACTGTGAGTTTTTTGGTCAAACTATGTCACTTTTAGTGGGACAAAGGGAATACTTATTTAACTACCCACTTTCCACTTTTACCAAGATTTAGTCAACTTTAAAATTATTATTACATGAAAACAAACCATGAGATCTCGGTAACTGCTATTTTTCATGTAAAGACGGTTTTCGGTACTGGTTATCCAGTTGCAGAAACGACCCCATAGGCTTTCGCTTTCGCGTCTCTCTAAAATTGCAGTCATGGTAAAATCTTGGTTTATTTAATCATCGTAACTACCACAACCATTTGTAATAATTCGTTTAAATAAGAAATGAGAGAAGCCAAATTATAAACAAGGATTTTTGAAAAACACTACTCCTAGATAGCCAGGTTAAGAGGAATGAGAATTAGGGGTATTTGGCTAAATTTATAACCTCTTTAAAATAACTTGTAAGTTGTTTAGGAGCTTATAAGCTCGTTGAAAGTGTTTGACAAATTAAGTTATTTGATAATTTAGAAGTTGTGAAAATAAGTTTTTGGAGCTTATAAGCTATTAAAAAAATAAGTAATTTCACCCCAACTTATTTATCTATGAACTTATAAGGTGTAACAAAATTACATAACCCCAACAATTTTTTGTTATTACCAGATATACGACAACCTTGACAGCTTATAAATTCTTTAAGGTATTATATCATATAAACTCTTTAAAATAAGCTCAGCCAAACGCATTCTTGATGTTCCGCTATTGTCTCTTAACTTCGTGCTTTATAAGAAAATTATGATTTTAATTAATAGTTATTGAAAATATAAATTTATCGAAGTGTAATAATACTCCTTATTTAATTACCCACTTTCTATTTTTACCAAGATTAAAAGAATGTTTGACTAAGCTTATTTTAAAGAGATTATAAGTTGTTGGAGCTTATAAGTTCTTGCAAGAACTTATAATGTCATACCTTAAGAGCTTATAAGTTGTCAATATGTTTCATTAAATGAACTTATAAGGTCTTTAAAGGAGTAAATATTGTATTAACAAAACATTGTAGGGTTATTTATGTAATTTTGTTGCAGCTTATAAGTTCATGGAGAAATAAGTTGGGGTGAAACTACATATTTTTTAAACAGCTTATAAGCTCTGGGAGAGCTTAATTTGTCAAGTACTTTCAATGAGCTTATATAAGCTCCTAAACAACTTATAAGTTATTTTATGAAGCTTATAAGCTTAGTCAAACACTTCCTATATTGAACTTTAAAATTTGATTAGTACATCAAACCAAGCCATGAGTTCTCGATAACTGGCTATCTGCTATTTGACATCCTATCTATTGCAACTAGGGTTCTAAATAAATCAAATAATTTTTGTTCGATTCAGTATTCGATTCGAAATTTAGTAATTTGAATTCAAATATGAATAATTTTTTATTTGATTTGTATTCAAATACAAATCGAATACTATGATATTCGATTCGATATGCTTAAATATCCGACTAAATATATAAATAATATATTTATATATTAATATTAATATTTATATAAATATATAAAAGTTTATTTACATATAATTATTTAAATATTATAAAGCCTAGTTTTTATTTAAAAAAAATAAATTTCAACTTAATCTTTAATTTTTATAATAATTAAATTTTAAACCAAAATGATTATTAACAAGTCGAATATTATTTAATATTTGGAAATTATCTTAAACATTATATGAATCATTATTTCATATATGATTCAAATGTAAATAAGTAGTGAGATTCCAAATAATGTTCAATTATCATTACAGTTTTGAACTTTATAATATCTCTGTCTTTTATATGTAATGGGCCTTCAGGCCCAATAGTGAATGCTCCATCAAAATCCAATGATTTAAATCATCTGCTTGGAAAATTTAGGTTTACCTCTTCTTATTCTATAAATAAGTAAGTAGGAGTACTTAGTACTTAATAATAGCAAAAAATAGGTTTACCTCTTGATTTAGCAGCAGCTCTCAGTCTCTTGATTTGGATGAGAAACCGTTTCTATCTCCTTCCAAATGCATATATTTAGAACTGCACTATCATTCATACTAGTACCTGTTCCGTGCAATGTATGGAAAATTGTGTATTGTGAATAAATTAATATAAAATTTAAAAATATAAAATGTATTTTTAGTTAAGAAAGGTACCAACCAAATAGATTACACGTAGGGTTTAAAATATTAAATATTTTGTATGATAATGTAAAAAAATAACAAACGGATAATAAAAACACAATTTAAGTATATGAAGTGAGTATTATTTAGTTTGAATAAAATAATTAATTGATTTATTATAAATTAAATTATATTAAAATACACAACCATAATAAAACCATGTAATTTTATATTTTAATGGTGAGTGCATGTCTAAAGTAATTTTTAATGTAAAATAATGTGGTACTATAGAAAGTTGTTCTAGCACATTATGTTTTAGGTTATTTTGTATCGGTCAAGTAAGCCTAAAAATCAATCAGGTCTCATATTCACGGTCCATACTCGCCCATTTTCAGGTTAGTTTAGGTTTTTTTATTTTTTTTACAACTCTATACATTAATTTTAAAGATTGAGTTGAATCAGTGGCATAGCTAGGATTTTTAATTTGGGAGTGCGAAAAATATATAATTATACAAATATAAGCTTTAAAAGATTAATATCCGTACCATGTTCTTGAGCCTAAAGGGAATCATTTGAAGGAGACACACTAGCATTGGAAAGATTTTTACTATCTATAAGTGAAGAGGATAAACTCCATTGAAATTTCTATTTCTTGAACATAAATTGCTGAAGATTTGGTTGATTTGTCGTTACTTTTGTCTTTTTTGGATTTAGGTGCATCACTTGTCATCTCCTATATTCAATATACAAATATGAATTTCGATTGAAACCAACCTAACCACAAATTTATAAATTGACATAACACATATCACTTAATAAAAACTAACATCAAGAAAAATATTAATATTACTTTAAAATCAAATCTTGAATGGTTGTAATTTGTCATGCTTTTTGTTTAATATTGTGAAAGAAAAAATGAAGGGCAACTACACTAAAATGGTGTGTGGGGTGTTTATATTTCAATTGGGGAATAAGAGATTGATTATAATATGCAAAAGTTAAATTGCATTAGTGGTCTCAACTTGATATATTGAACTGGAACAACTATTTAATTTGGGGGTTTCAAAGTTATAATTGTTTAAAATAATAAATAAATAATAAAAAAAAAATTGGGGGTACAACTGTACCCGCATTGCCCCATGTTGGCTATGCCACTGAGTTTAATGTGTTGTTAGGTAAATAAAAGTATTATATTATTTATTAATTAAATATGTGTGTTGAAAGTAAAATATAAAATAAGAGTATTATATTATTTAAATATTAAATGATTTGTATGATAATATTAAAAAAAGTAACAAAATCTTAGTCGACCTTTCAAACGGATAATATATAAGTCCATACTTTAGATATGTGAAGCGAGTATTACTTAGTTAGTTAGTTTGAATAGTAATTAGTTGATTTTTTTTATAAATTTAATTGTATTAAAGTAGATGACCATAATAAAATGATGTAATTATATATTTTAATGGTCGGTGCGTGTCTAAAAAGATTTCTAATGTAAAATAGTATGATTAATGTACCAAATTGTCCAAGCACATCTTGTTTGATGTTATTTTGTTTCGGGTCGAGATAGTTTGAAAATCAATCAGACCTCATACTCACAGTCGATACTCGGTCATTTTCAGTCTAGCCAACTCTTTTTTTTTTGCGACTCTAGATATGAATTTAAAGAATGAGTTATGAGGGAAATATGAGTCTTATATTTTTTTTCTAATTAAATATGTGTGTTGGTAAAATAAAAATTAGTGATGAATTAATAAATTAGTTAAATATGATAAAAATCAATGTTTATTAATGAATAAATTAAATATGATGAAAATTGAATAAGGTTCGTATTATTTATAATTAAAGATGTATTGTGAATGATAAAATAATTAACGATATTTCCAATAATGACAATTTAAGTAATCAAATTTATATCAAGGATAGTACTTTAAATGGTATGCTATATAATTACCAAAAGTAAAAATGAACGTGTGTATATTTTTGTACGGATGAATGAAAATGAATATGAGTTTTGCGGTATAAAGAATCGTTATTAATTTTGAACCAGGATGCGTATTAAATAATTTACTTTATATATTTTGTGATTTTGAGTCTTACTTGATTTATTTTTTGTCATTGAGTTATGTGTAGAGAGTAGAGATCTGACTTATGAAAAAAAATCGAGTAACAATTATTTATTGATAAAAATGACAAATGAGTAGTAATTTCACGGGCATTTTTTTTGTTATGCACATATAGATATCAAAACCATACATAAAAGTTAATATATGTACCATAAATGTATATATTAAAATTCTTTTAAATGATTACAACTATTTTATATTAAACTTCTTTATTGTATATTATATACCAAAATAAAGCTTTTTGTCGATATCTTTAATTTAAGATATATACTAAATATATTTACGCTATCAAAATTGAAAATTTTTGAAAAAAATAATTATTTTTCATGAATTTCGTG
>JAPKLX010000039.1:499374-533831 GCA_026898415.1 Leonotis leonurus
ATCGGTATGGTTTATGGATTACAAGCAGCAAGCAACCGTCCAATGATGGAGTAAATGTTACTGGCACATATATATTTAATGTTTATTGTTATTATATTATTAATGTATATAAAAAAAGTAGCATTTGTAGTTTGATCAGAGATCAAATTATAAGTAGTATAAATAATCTGATTTAATTAATCATATATATATATATATCAGAAAATATTTCATAAAGGGAATCGCGTATTATTGGAAGATCAAAGACATATCATTGATTTTCAATTATGGTCTAATGTTAGTGTTTCTGTTATGATTTAAGTGTTCTCTATAGAATCGGGCCATTTACTCTCTTAAAAGGCCTTTTATTACCCTATATGGTATCAGAGCATGTCACATAAGTGTTGATGGAGAATTTCTTGATCAGGGACGGTTTTGGGGCAGTGCGACGTGAGTGACCGCACAAAGTCCCCGATTCGTCAGGATCCCGAAAAATATTGTTCGTGTGTATATATATATATATATAGGGAGTGGTTCAAATAAAAAGGGACATTAAAGTATAAAATAGGAAATGATCTGGGCCATTAGATCAACACAATCCGACGGCCAAGATTAAAATAAAAAACGCACGTGCATTGTAGTATAACAATGCATAAGGTTATTTTGGTAAAATTTGAAGTGGGCGGTTATGCGTTCAAAATACAATGCATTTAATAGTTAAATACAATGCATTTAATAGTTAAATGCAATGCATAACTCAATTACATTTTCACAATGCATTTAATAGTTAAAATGCAATGCATAACTCGGTCAAGATCTCAACCGTCCGATCATGAAAATCTAAGGCTGAGATGATTTTCTATTTTATACCTTAATGTTCCTTTTTATTTGAACTCCCTCATATATATATATATATATATATATATATATATTTAATATTGATGCATAACCAGAGAAAATTTTGTTAGTGTTGATGGAGAATTTCTTGATCAAGGACGGTTTTGGGGCAGTGCGGCGTGAGCGACCGCACAAAGTCCCCGATTCGTCAGGATCCCGAAAAATATTGTTCGTGTGTATATATATATATATATTTAATATTGATGCATAACCAGAGAAAATTTTGTCGTAGATGGCAAAGTACTTGGTTTATAAGTTTACTATTTAATAATTTTTAACTTTAAATTCTAGTATTTTTAAAATTATAGTGAGTTAGTGTTATTAATTGATCTTAATATTAATTTGAGTTAATGATTATTTAAGTTATTGTATTTTTCATTTTCTTCCAATTTTATTACTCGTCCTTGTATCTTCTTCTGCGTGTTTGTGTAAGATTGTTATCGTATTTACTTTACGAAAAGTCTCTTCAGTGTTTGATCTTCCGGACTAAGAGTACTTTTTAAAATTAAAGTTACTCAAATCATATTTTATGAACAAATATGTATAAGAAAAGATATAAAAAATAAAAATATTTGATAAAAAATATATATTAAAAAAAATATTTTAAAATTTGCACAGGGCCGCTTTAAAGTTTGTCCCGGCCCTGTTCTTAATTTACGTGTGTAAGGTTACACGTGCGGGGACGTGTAGAAGCTACCCATTAATTATCCCACATCGACTTGGTAAACATTCATGACTTTATATATAAGTTGGAATACCCTCTCCTCTTACAAGACCCTTTAAGGAATGAAGGGTCCAATTCTATATTCTTGAACTAGTGTTGTGATGTTACAACATGAATTAATTCAATTGTTCTAATTCAAAAAATTTATTTGGAGCTGTCACTATATCTTCATGTGTTCAAAAGAAGAAAGATTTAGACATGAGAGAACATAACGTGCTCATTTGGCTAATACATCTAATGATAAGGGCCCACGGGAAAGAAGTTTTTAAGGGTCCGATTTAAAAGAAACAACATGAGCTATAAAGTTGTTTATTTTTTTGAGTCAATTCTGAACTTCAATTTTAAAAGCTTTGAACACGTCTAAAAATTGAGATTTCTCATGAAAATATATAGATAACCGTAACATGAAATATTATTGACCGTGTCATATGAAATGACGTATAAGTTAATCGATGAGATTGTTAAATGATATTGATTATATAATAACTTAGATATGAGCTCATTGAATTGTACATTAATTAAAATATATGTTGGCCAAGTAGAAGATTGTTGGAATATATAATTACGCCCACATATATATTTAATGTACATTGTTGTCATATTATATATATACAAAAAGTTGAATTTTTAATTTTATGATGAGTCAAATTATAAATAGTATTCCCTCCGTCCCACTAAACTTGATACAATTATCTTATTTGGACGTTCCACTAAGCTTGACACATTCCTAAAATAGTAAAAGTTATCTTTTTAAAAAGATGTGAACCTACCACCTTTATCATTCTTACACTACTTTATACACTTTCCTTAATAACCGTGCCCAAAAATTTTGTGTCATGCTTATTGGGACGGAGGGAGTAAATAACTTTCTTTAATTAATCAGATGTATAAAGAATCTGGACCCCTAGAAAACGGAACTATTGTTGTCCCCGCCGTGAACAAGTTCTGCATGCATGCACGCCCAGCTTCACATGAAACACCCACATACACATATTCATTAGCGATGTTAATTTGGCCCGAAGACCAACCCGAAATCGAAGAGGGTTATGGTTAAAAATTTATGACCCGAGACATTTTTTAGCCTGAATAGGTTGGACCGAAAACAACCCGAACCCGATAGGGTTAGCCTGAAAATCAATTGGGTTGACCGATTAACCGAATGAAAAAATAAAATAATAATTATTTACATAATATATTTGATTTTTTTATGCAAAAAATGTATATATCATACCCATCAATTAATCAATCACTTAAAAAAATAATTATGACACAATTTTGGTATAAATATCATTACATTTTCTCTTTAGATTTAATCATATTTAATTTTAATATTTAACTATGTTTAAAATTTTATTTTATTTATTATATTTTTCATATATATATATATATATTTAAATATATAATCATAAAAAACATACATATATATATTAAACATTTTCATAAATATTCTAGCCTGACTGGTACGATGGGCTAACCCGAAAACCGAAAGTTTAGGATTAAGATTGTAAATTTTCAACCCGAAAAAATTTCAATCCGATGTAGCTCAAATCGAATAGCCCGACAACACAAGTGAATTAGCCCGAAATCGAGTGGGTTGAACCGATTGACATTCCTAATACTCATATACACTGTGTATTAATAATACACACACAAATCTTGCAAAAAGAAGGTTAGGAAATTAAACCATCATTTTATATAGAATCTGCTGTTAGATAATGAGTCTAAAACATGATTAATGAATCTGCTGTTAGATAATACACTGTTATATATATTATTATTAAAGATAAATCAGACACATTAAAACATGATTGATTAATCATTAAATCATAGTAGGATTTAACATAGGCAACTATCTTCTTCTTCTTTTTTTATCACACATTCTTAATAGTTTTCTTCAATATGCTCACTACCGGGGACCTTCGTCATATGGGTTATGTCCTAAGTCATAATTTGAAAATAGGTCCTTATAATAGAAAACTTCTTATCTTTATATAAAAAAACTACATAAAAAATGACATACCATATATATAGAAATATAAAGTATATGGCGAAATCGTAAAAAGGGTGCGAAGAATTCATATGACAGATTATTACGAATTTTTTCATTTTAATAAGAGTAGACTATGTTTTATAGAGAATTAAAGAGACTCAAAGAGATTAAATATGATGGGAATATGAGAGATTAAGCGAGATAGTGAGAGTATAGATTTATGGTTATTATTTGGATTTATAAAAAGAGAATGCATTATTATTTGAGTTTATAAAAGAAGAATTACTAGTTTAGCCTATTATACTTGAAATTTATAAATTTATATACATTATAAAAGAAGAATGACTAATTCAGCCTATCATATACATCTATAAATTTATAAATTGGGCCTCATAAATTTGGGGTCCTAAGTCATTGCCTAGTAGGCTTATGCCTAGTTACGGGTGTGCTCACTACTTTACTTTTATCATCTTTTTCTCCACCAACAATCTTTGTCAATTAGCAACATATTAGTTGTGTACTCAAGGTGGGCAGTCATGGTAGACTTCGGTAGGGTGGATAGGAGTTACGACGGTAAGTTACGACGGTAGTGTCCAGGGGCGGAGCCAGGCCCCCGAAGGTACGAGGGGCAAATTATTGTCCCTACTTTTTTTAATTTTTGGTGGGGCAAGATATTGATAATTTTTGTAAATATATACATAATTTTCATATTTTTTTTCCAAATTAGTAGTAAATGAAATTTTTTTAGGTGGGGCAATAGCCCCACCACTCATTAGTGTGGCTCTGCCGCTGGTAGTGTCACATGCTCCATTGACATCGGACTAGCCATGGTGACAACGACAGTTGTGGAGGGTGGGGTTAAGGCCAACGACGGAGTCAGAAATTATGTCCAAGAGGCCCAACTAGAGATGTTCAAAATGAATCGTAATCACCAAAATTGAAGCGGAACCGGCAATTCTGAGAACTGTAATCATACTCGACGATTTAGTTTCAAACCCTATGATTTGCATGAATCTGAAATGGCTAGAATCAAGTGAGTGATTCATATAGCGTTTAATCCTATAATGCTTATTTGTCCAAACTTAGACAAAAAGATAAGAATTAAAAATGCGTTTCAAGATATACGGATGGATTACGATAGAACGACTATCTACATCAATGCCAAGTCCAATGTTGCAAACCCTAATCATAGGCAAGAATTTTGTTTTTGGACTTAATGTACAATGTGTATAACCTGTTTCCCTGTCAGCAAGATAGCGGCTGAAAGCCTTGGTAATGTGAAGTTGGAATTGAAGTATTGAACATCAATATAACCTGTTTGCAACACCAGTCAAGACAGAAGAGACCTATTCTCATGACAGAGTATTGGATGGAAGTTTCACCTTCGACTATGAGGAAGAAAGCTAGAAGCATTCTGATTCATGGCACTCCAGCTAAGAAGCATCTTGCTACTTCGAACATGAAGGAGAATATGGCGATTCACAAGAGCTCGAACGTCGGCGACATCACTGCAGCAAGACCACCAAAAAGGAGAGCCTTGGAAATATGTTTGAATCTAATTTTAAATAGTTAAGTTTCAAGTACTCAACTTTATTAACGAGTTTGTTCATCATTTTATAAAACAATTGAACTTCGAATAGTTCACAAACTTTCATAAACAAACTTTGTAACGAGCTCGAACTTGAATAACTAATGAATTAGAATTGTCTTCAAATCCTAGTTCGAATACAATATTAAATTGAATAATCAACGAACTCGCACCAAATTTAAACTCGATTTTTATTTATCGAGTTGAAATTGAGCCTCTTAAACAAGATTCCAATTGAGCTCTGAGTCTTTAAATTTTACAAACAAATCGAACTCCAAAGCAGGTAGTATTTTATTACCAAATGAGAAATGACAAATTTAAAAACAATTGAGAAGGTGAAAGCACATTCTTGCATTAGACCCTTTATTGAGAAGGAAATATAAATTATAACATTCATCTGGGATTACATAACACAAGTTCATCCAAAGAATAATACATAACAAAAAAAAGAAAACTTTTTGCACGACAAATAAAATTTATGATCTCGCAGCATTTTATCTACAAAGAGAAGAGGGAGAGAGATGTCACCGGAGAACTTCTTCGTTACGGTTATCGTGGACACCGATACCTCCGGTCGATCTCGATTTTGCAACCTAAAGTTTTAATCCTTTGTAACTAATTACAATCCAAACCACAAACTTCTAAGACGATGCCGCCCTTTGCCAAGAACGGGTTGATTCGAACCCACAACAACGAGAAAATCGAAGCCAAAAGAATCGACCACACAATGATGATGGTCGGAAGCCGATTTTGTCTCCCCATGAAACCTTTCAAGAACGGATACAAATGGACTATCACCCAAAGCGCAAAGAAAAGCCTCCCGAAAAGGGGGCCCCACGACTCGTACCCGTTGTTTATAGCATCCGAAACTCCGACCACGACTCCGATGATGTTGATGATCATGAGCGTCATGGGCGGGATCAACAGCGACGTCCACTTGAACAGGTAAAGATCCGAGAACTCCCCATCGTCGGCTGCTTTTGAAGTAACCGTGAAGTTTGTGTTGACACCTGCCAAAACTTTGAGGAGACCTTGAATTAGAGCAAAGAAGTGGGACGAGACGCCACCGATCACCCAAAACTGCTCGTTTCTCCATAGGTCATCAATCCCGACACCTCCCCACTGCATCTCTAATATGCTAGTCACGGCAATGGATATGAACATCCCCATAAAGACTATACTAGCATAGTTACTGATCTGTAAATACAAATATGCATGGTTAAACAAAAAAAGAAATCAAATCTTGCAACGGTCTACAAAGTTTACGGAACTCGATCATGCATTTATGAACAATCATTACCTCCGGCACAATGAATTTCCCCGTAAGAAGGCAGACGGCAGGCAAGGTGCAGTAAGCAAGCAATGGGATTGAAGTCAAGGGGTAGACAACCGAGTTTATGTAGGAGAATCTCTCGAGCGGTTTCAGACCACACCCGTATCCGTACCAAATGGGACAGTGCCTGCTCAATAGAATCTCGACTGAACCCAACGCCCATCGAAGAACTTGGTGGAGACGATCAGAAAGATTGATGGGAGCAGATCCTTTGAATGCTGGCCTTTTAGGCATGCAGTAGACAGATCGCCACCCGTGGCAATGCATCTTGAACCCAGTCAAGATATCTTCAGTAACCGAACCGTAAATCCACCCAATCTAGCAATATACAAGATCGTGAGAATTAAAGATGAAACACAGGAAACAGTGCTCTCGAGCAGTGAGTATGTACATTACCTCCTTTCCCCATTCGGTTTTATCTTCATAGCCACAACTGATCACATGAATAGCTTCCTTCAATAGTGACGCAGACGATGCTCCTGCAGGGACACCGCCGTTTTCTAGGAGTGCCGAAGCAATGAAAACGGGAGATTGCCCGAATTTTTTCTCGAATTTTACTTGGGGCATGAGAGTTGACTTCTCACTATCAATTCCTGCCATACAATAATGGAGAATAATCATTATGTCTCCCTATATTAGATGATTATATCCCGTCGAATAAAGTGGTCCTGACTATTAAATTTTTCCTCACCTTCGATTCCTTCCTCGATGTTTTCAAGAGCATGGATCTGTGTCAAAGCTTGGGAACCTTTAGTCTTTTTCTTACTCTCTTTTGATTTCCCTTTCTTAGTCTTCTTTCTAGATCCAAAGCAGCAGCACAATTTTGGCCAGCAATTGCATGTTTTTCCGGGGGGCTTCGCTTTCTTGGGAGCATCGTATCCGTAAAGTGCTTGCCTCCTGAAAACGCATCCCGTTCCTACGTAAATCGGACCTTGGATACCATCAAGCCCTTTCATATTTATCTGTTGCCAAGAACAATAAAATTAGTATCTCATTAGATTCATAAATATAAATCACAATTCAGAAGCTGCAATATGAGAAAAAGTAAAGTATTTACGTACATCAAAGAAGACAACGTTGCGATTTGAGTATCTGTCGTGCCTATCAATTCCATCAAACCGTTGAGGGAATTGCACGTAGCATATTTTCTTGCCAGCTTGTGGGTCCATCATGAAACACATAGCTTCCCTCAGAGCCTTACTGTTGTTTATGTAGTGATCGCAATCGACATTGAGTAGGTAAGGAGCATTTGAGATGACAGCCGACACCCTTATCTGTGAATGGCGAAGAAAAGAAACTCGGAGTCATATAGCTTATCACTTATATAGAATTCGAAGAAAAAACGAAAGGAAACAGCAGGAAATGTAGTTACCAAAGAATTCATAGCACCGGCTTTTTTGTGATGCTCATATCCTGGCCTCTTCTCACGAGAAACGTAGATTAGACGAGGCAGCTCGTTACCTTCAATATCCCGAACACCATTTTGACCCAGAAATACCTTCCGAGCAGATATAGAGTTAATATTAAATAATTCTTAACCAGTTCATTGCGGAAGATGAAAATAGAATGCTCGATATACCTGAATCATGCCTGGATGATCTCTGACATTATTTCCTGGCCACGGAGTACCATCTTGCATGGTCCAACCCTCTTCCGGGACCTTTTGCGCCATTGCAACGAGCGCGTTTATCCGCACTTTAAACTCTTCATACTCTCTCTGCATCAAAGCAGTTGCATCGTGTCATTCGAGGTCATCAAAGTTTGACCACCAATATTTAAATGTGATCCTCTTGAATGAAAAGGATATAAGTCGACATATCGAGATTATGATTTGTAAGGAAACAAAATCTTGCAAATGAATGCAAATAACACGGCAAGCAAGATACCTTCATTGCACGACGTTCCCTCACAAATGTCGGCTCTACTTTGTCCCTCAAATAGTCAACCTTTTGAGCAAAGTACCATTCAGGAGCACGCGGCTCTATTTTGAACTTTTTGCAGAATGGGACCCACTTTCTCGCGAACTCTGACGTCTCTGAAAGAGCTTCAAAAGTAAGCATTGCAGCACCATCGTCAGAGACGTAGCAGGCAACCTTGTCGATGGGGTAATCCACAGCAAGTATAGAAAGAACTGTATTCGCCGTGATAAGTGGAGGTTCTTTCAATGGATCCACTGTACTCACATATATGTCTACCGGAGCAAGCTCGGACGGTTTACCCTCTTTCTCGTACCTGGTACAAAAGTTATGAACTCAGTCAGCAAAATAAATGTGTGTGTGAGAGAGAGAGAGATGACGAGGGAGGGACTGGCACACGAAAAGGAGAATATGTATACCTTAAAGAGAGCCTATCGAGGTACGTTTCTCGCTTGATAGGAAACCACTTTGGGAACTGATCAAAAATCCACGAAACGGCAAACCATATCTCACATATAATTGATGTTAGCCACAATCCATATGCATCATTGACGGGGTGTTTGATTCGATAATGAAAGAACAATCCAAGAATTGCCATTCGCAGCAAAATGACGATTCTGTATGGGCTTATCTTGCTTGAAGGAATCGGTATTTTCCTCGAGAGTGGCTGTCTGCCCTCATCCATCCTGTGTACAAGTACAACCACAGCATAAAATTTTATGTATTAGATAACTGCAACAGACAACTAAAAAGAAAGCAAATCCAATCATACATTTTCCTAAGCACAATACTCATGCAAATCCATAATGGAAGAGTCGAGCTTATTTAGTTTTTTACCAAATAAAGAGCCGATTTACACTTTTAGCTTTTCGAGACTAAATTAAGAGTATCTCTAAGATTTTCCGGGAGGCGATTAGATGCAAAACGTAATACTTAGTTCAATAGATAACTATACAAAAAGGCATATACTCGATGTCTCAAAGTCTTCTGCATATTTCGTCTCCCACATTGTTCCCAGCTCGACATACTTACCTATTCCGTGCTCTTTCACGTTATTAACATTCATAAATACAAACGAGAATTCAATCCCATCCACGTCTGATTCTCCGGTCAGTGTTGCCAACGGCAAATTAACTTGTTAAATATAGGGATTTCTTAAGTTCTATTTCGCAGCTGAATTCACCACACGAGAAGCTATAAATCGACAACAGTGCCTAACTACATTTGTTCATGTTCTTTAACCAAGGCCAGCATAGCAAACACAACCATGGTTAATGTTCTTCACATGGTAGCCAATCAATTGTCTAATTAAAAGGTAGCAAGTATAGGTCAACAATGAATACCAACCATTAATAAGCTTTTATGCTCTATTAACAGCAGCTACAAAGCAGTGATTTCAAAAGCAACAACTCAATCAGTACACAATTTAATTACAAGTACTAAAAGTATTGGAGATGAAGCATTAAATGCAAGGCCATCGAGGCCCGATGCAGCACATGAAAAGGAAAGGGTGGACCTACTTGGGTAAATCAGCATCATCCAGCTCATCACCACCACCTCCTTCATGCTTCACAACTTGAAGCTTCTCATTTTGCTTTCTCTTCCATTCTTCCATTCTTTCTTTCCAAGCCACGGTTCCGTAGCCGTACACGGCCAAGTCTTTCTTCGGATCCATAGGCCTAGGTGGAACTACAACGATTGCTCATACATTAAACTTCTGATAAAGAAACACTCACTCACAAAAACAAACCACAATCGCACTCACAAGTCATGGATGAATCACTAGAGGGCATGGGGTGGACTCGTTTCCCGTGAAACGGGGGGATGATCAGAGCGTGCTTATCCGCAGAAATCGTATCATCCTTCAATCAAGATTCAAACTTTATGTCAAATATCATAGCCCAAAACACTAATGTGAGATCAAGAAACAAAGCATATGGGATATACCTCTCCACCGTAAGTGAGAAGAGGAATCTCCGGCGACGGATTAAACTCCGAATGAGTCGTAATGCCGGAAGCAGTGCGGCCAATGGCACGAGACGACATAACGTGCGGCTGCTCGTTGTCACTGTAGTCGAATTCATGCTCCAAATCATCAAATTCATCCTCATCTTCATCCCCATCCACTCTAGGACTCCCTGCAAATGTTCAAAGACAGTAAATCAAACCATATACACAAGCATCTCATCTATTCGGATTACTAGTGAGAAGCACAAAGTAACAATACCCTTTATACGCTTGTATCTAGTTTTGCACTGAGGGCAAGCTTGATTTCCCTCCCTTCTCTCATACTCATAGCAAGGTCTACAAACAGGAAATGCACATTCATTGCAAGCAATAAAAAGCTCTCCATCTACACTGAATTCAATCTCATCTCCACAAATCTGGCAATTCTGACCAGTCAACTCTTTCACAGAAGTCACCTGCCAAAGAGGGCAAATTAGTAAATTAGTATACTAGATTCAGATCAAGAAATTGCCAAGATTTTAGTCAATGGCAGTAGATCTCAAGAAAGGAGACTCTTAAGTCTTACAGATAAGTGAAAAGTAAGTAAAACTGGAGAGAGAAAAGGAAATGAAGTTGAGTGAAACTAAATGACAAGAATCTAGAATGGTCCGGAAATCTAGAAAAGCTTAGAAAAGAGCTAAGAGAAACTAAATCGGGAAAAAACTTGGTTGATCAATTCCAATGAAAGAACTTGCTTTTGTGATTGTGAAACTTAAAAATCCCCAGCTTGAGGCTCGACTACAAGAGTTTTTGAAGAAAGACCAGAACTTTAACTACAAAGACACCGGTATCTGAGGAATTAGCCAAGAAAAGCTCAAAGAAATGAAGCTGCAGAAAGAGAATGAGAGAGGGATTACTCTTCCAATGTCATCAGCATTGATGAGAACAAACTCATTCCTATTATGGGAGCCAGCAACAAGCCTTCCATTAGTGTCCATGGCCAAAATTCGAATCCAAGAAACTCTCTCCCTTCAACTCATACAACAAAACAGAGCTTCAATCAACCAAGAGAGAGAGAAAGGGAGAGAGGAAGAAAGAATATGCAGTTTAACACAAGTCCCATTGGCTAACAGCAAAGCAAGAAAGAAATGGCATTGCTGCGGTGCTTTAATTTTCTAAATCCTTCGCTGTGTACTTAAATAATTAGGCCTCCACACTAACAATGAACAGAAAGCGACGGGTAAACAGACACTCGGTGAAGAGAAGTGTCGGTTCAATAAAGAGAGAGAGAGAGAGAGAGTGAGGGCCTTTTGTTTTTGTTGATTCTTTTCTTGAAAGATATCACTGTTGTAAATGATGAAATCATGAAAGAAAGGGTATGTATATATCTCTAAGTCAAATATATATCTCTCGCTATGCCTGTATCTTAGTTGATGTGAGCTGTAGAGGAAATGCCACGAGAGCTTCCATCGACAAAGACAAAAAAACAAGAGGCTAATTCTTTTAACATTAAAATACAGATAAGAAAATAAAGAAGAGAGGGGGTGAAAAGTTGAAGGCGTAAGCTTAGTACACAAGGGTGAAGGGTACCGTGCGTGGGAGGGAGTAGAGAGATTAATGTAAAAAAAAAAGATGGTTAAAGAAGCGGGACCCAGTTTGTGGTGGTGGGGGGGCGGCGCCACCGCTGCTTCTTCGAGACTTGGCTGGAGTTGAGGGAAGAGGGTGCTTTTTGTAATTTTATTTCTTACTCTTACACCTTTATTTCGTACGCAATAAACATTCACATTTTCCATATGGATAAAAGTTCAAATACTTTGATATCAAAATAAAAAATATTTATTTCAAAATAAATTATAAAAATTTAATTATGTTATTATTTTTTTTAAAGTCAAAAGTTATATAAATTGTATACTTTACTAGAATTAATCCTTTATAGTAAAATCCTTATTCTTGTTATTATATTTCATCCAATGTTTTAATAATTTTCAATAATTTACTTTGTATATTTAAATTATTTTCATAAATACCTTTATACCGTGACCGATCTCGGGATGTTCTTGGGTTATCACAAAAGAGTTATATCGATAAGGTACTTAAAAGGTTCAAGATTCAGGATTGCAAATCAGGAGATACTCCTATTGCAAAAGAAGAAAAGTTTAGCCTTAAGCAATGCCCTGAAAGCAACCTTGAACTTTAGGAAATATAGAAAATTTCATATGCTTCGGCAATTGGAAGTCTAATGTATGCGCAGGTGTGTACGCGTCCAGATATTGCGTACATAGTAATGATGTTAAGCAGATAATTGAGTAATCCTGGAATGATTCTTTGGATAGCAGCCAATAGGGTTATGAAATATCTACAAAGATCAAAAGATTACATGCTAGTCGACAGAAAGTCAGATCACTTAGAGATCGTCGGATACTCAGATTCTGACTTTGCTTGATGTCAAGACAACAAGAAATCCACAATTGGATATGTCTTTCTACTGGTTGGAGGAGTTGTGTCATGAAAGTGTCCAACAGACACTTGTGGCTTCTTCCACCATAGAGGCAGAATTCATAGCATGTTATCAAACTACAAATCATGGAATATGGGTACGGAACTTTGTCATAGGGCTGCACATTCTAGAAAATGTGGAAAAACCGTTTAAGTTATATTGTGACAATAAGGTCCACATGAATATATTCCAATAACAATAAGAGTTTAAGTCAAAGCACAATGACATCAAGTTTCTTGTTGTGAAAGAAAAGATGTAGAGTAAACAGATATCGATAGAGCACATAAGGACAAACTCCATGATAGTGGATCCACTTACTAAGGGCTTACTGTCCAAGGTCTTTCATGAGCATATTGCTCGCATGAGTGTGTCATCTTTGGATGATGTTCAGTTTTAGTGGGAGTTTGTAATTTGGTTGTTTTCGATATTTCAAACACTTTTATAATAAAATTATTTTTCTGATCAGAAATAAAGTTCAGTTCTTTACTCTGTATTATGTAACCTTTGCCTAAAGTTTAAAGCTATAAACCTAAAGAGGACTATTCGAAAATAGATGTTACATCTGATTATCGTAATACCATCTAATCTATGTAGTTTGATTATGTTTGTGCATGTGATTACTGTTGGCCTAGTTGAACTATATTTGGCGAACGCTGCTTTAGTATCACTATCTCACATATAATCACAAAGCTTGAGCTATATATATGAGAGGGAAACAACCGCCAGGAAACGCTCTAGAATGTTCAAGTTAGCTCTAGTTAGTTCCAACTAACTCTCGGCCAATCTAGATGATTCCAACTAACTGAATTCTGTTGCAACAAACTAACTGCTCCAACAACTTTTGACAGCTGTTTTTCGAACGTTGGGAACGACTGACAAACTTCCTAGAACTTCCAAGAATTTTTTAGACTAATCTCCCCTTTGACAAGGTTCATCGTGTTCTCCTTTTACCAGAACACTTAATCTAGAACCAGATCACTTTCCCAAAAGTCATCTGCACAGACCAGATCACTTCCTGCAGTGAGAGTCATCTGCCCAGGCCACAACACTTCCCGCAATGAGAGTCATCTACTCTCAAGTGTTCTGCCTCATCAGGCCTGCTCACACTACAAGTGATATGCCTCACACCAGGCTTGCTATCTCCTGAACCCATCTTGCCCAAGTGTTCTCATCCACCAGGTGATCTGCTTCCACCAGGTGATCTACTCCCACCAGAACACTCAGCAAGCTAACTATCAAACTTCAGCTCATACACATCTCAACAATTTGTTATTATATAAAGTGTATAACCCTACATGTAATTATTATAATCATTGAGGGGCTGACTAATAATTACGATAAAGTTATTTAATATAAATAGGATGGATGCTCCCCATAAGTCATACGTTACTCTACACTGATTCTCCCACATCGGAACAGATGTTAAAGAAAGGGGCGTATGATATTCTGGAAGATCCATCAAGCATTCAACTCAATCTGTTCAATCCTCTACCATTATTCTCAATGGCGAATCCAGGTTCACGTTTTCGCTTTCAGATTCTATCTTTGAATAATTATCATTAGAGTTCATGATCTAGGGTTTACAGTATTTTCCCCACTTTTGATATTATGATTCTAACACTCGCCATTCATTGGGTACCCACCACAACCCACTACCCGTTAAATACCCACCACTCGTGAGTATCATCACCTACAAAATATATAATTTCAATATTTAAGATATATTAGATATAATATTTGGAGAGAATCATTTATATAGAAAATAGATCAATATAATTAATATTAGATGGATATATCTTAACCAAGTTTTAACGTAAATACCTTGAAAATGTGACAACGAATAGTAGAGTAGAGTAGAGTAGAGTAGGTCATTTTAAGACCAAACATGATAAGTTAACATGATTTCTTAATGTTTATTATTTTGAGAGTTTGTATTTAGTAGAAGGGTAATACCACTCCGTTCTCTTCAAACTTCAAACAGAGACATTTTTTTTTCCGACATAAGAATTAAGAAATATTTACTTAAATTTTATAATGTTATAGTAATTCAAATGAGAAAAGAAAAATAAGGGTGCAATTAATATTTACTAATTGCATCCTAATTATTTTCATTTTGAGAAATGTCTCTTTTTAGAGAGAAATATTTTAAAATTAAATACATCTCATTTTGGAAAATAAAGAGTGATAACTAATTATATATATATACATATATATAGAGGAGAGTTCAAATGTTAACCTTATCCCCACGTGTTAAATATGATCTATTACTGATCGTTGATTTGTTTTGATCTATGGTTATAATTTATTCAATTATTTTAATATTATGTCATTATTTTATCATTTTAAAGGTTATAAAAGTAAATTTACTATTATTATTTTAATCTTAACTTATTTAATAGATACATGTCTTCAACAATAATACCTAAAATTAAGCTATAAATTATAACTATCAAGGAGATAATAACTCACCGTCAAAATTAATGATTTAATATTGCTTAATTATTATATATTTTGTGATTTAATAACTATTAAGTTTTTTATTGTCATTATTAAGCATTCGAGTTTCCTTTTGTATCAATTAATGATTTATAAATCTCAATCATGTTACAATTACATTGCTTATTTTGGAATACCGCATAGCTTATTTTGTGATTTAATAATGCTTAAATTATTATATATATAATTCTACTTATAATATATTATAATTAATAATTACATTGCATATTTTAGAACACCACATAACTTATTTTGTGGTATAATAATGCTTAAATTATTATATATATAATTCTAATTATAATATATTGTAATCAATAATTACATTGCTTAGTTTAGAACACTACATAGCTTATTTTGTGGTATAATAATGCTGAATTATTATATATAATTCTAATTATTATATAACATAATCAATAATTACATTGCTTATTCTAGAACACCGCATAGCTTAATTTGTGGTATAATAATGCTTAATGATTATATAAAATTCTAATTAGAATATACCGTGAGCAATAATTACATTGCTTATTTTAAAATACTGAATAGCTTATTTTGTGTTATAATAATACTTAATTATTTTATATAATTCTAATTAGAATATATCGTAATCAATAATTACATTGCTTATTTTATAGTATCACATGGGTTATTTTGTGGTATAATAATGCTTAAATTATTATATATAATTCTACTTATAATATATTGTAATCAATAATTACATTGCTTATTTTAGAACATCGCATAGCTTATTTTTTGGTAGAATATTGCTTAATTATTATATATAACTGAATAATATACCAACCGCTTAATTAGGGAAAAAGATAGAGTTTGAAATTTTAAATGCACTTTATCTTGTTTATTGGATTTTATTTGATTTGTTAATTCTATTTTTTTTTATCGTAGTGCCCAAAATTTAGGTCTATTTCAACCAATTTTGTTAATTTAAATTTGATCTCCATAATGTAAATTACAAATTTGACCTTACTTATAATAAATAATTATTATATTAATTTTAATTAATATAATAATTATATTAAATCATGGTCGTTCAAATACAATTGATCTACGATCCTAATTGGATCATATTAGATACGGTCCCATATATATATATATCTCTACATGCAACCAAAGGCTATTTATCGAAATATAGACTGCAAACATCTTATCATCATGAATAAAATGAATAATTAAATATTGTTTTTATTAGAGTAGTCTCTTATATTTTGTAGTATAATTATATAATAACGACTTATAAGCATGCATTTTGATATGACTCTTCACCTTCCTATACATATATATATATATATATACATCATGGACTTGTTAAATATTATCCTCATTATGTGTACACGTGGTAGCTTATAAATGGAAGACAAAGAAATGATTTAGATCTATTTTTTTAAGGTAAAAACAAATTCATTCCTTTAAATTATATATTGGCACATGATCATGCTTCAATCATTTATTTTAATTTAAAATATCATTTTATTTGGTGAATAATTGTCCTAGCTAGTCCAATGAGATTTGTTACACCTATAATTTAATCTAATATTATATATATATATGTGCGCGCGCTCTAAATGAGTGGGTACGTAATTTATGATATATATAAATTTGTAAACCATAAATATGACTTAAAATGAGCAACTCAATACAGATCGGTTGATTAAGATTAACCATATAGAGATAGAAGACTACTCTAAGCACAATTTAACGTGCTCGTAACTAGTGTGGCAATGCTATATTAATATACGAGTCACTATAATTTTTTTTATCGGCCATATCCAAAGAGGAATCCTTCCAGTAGTATCGGCCGTATCTATTATTTTTTTTATTTTTAATTATTTTATATTGATTAATTTTAAACTATACTTTATTCAATAAACTGTAATCGCAAAATAAGAATTAATAAAAAATTTAATATTTAGCCAAACTCGTTATATTAAAAAAATTCAATTTTCGTTATCTACTAAGTATTTCATTAACATATTAACACCACTCATCTACCACCCGTTGTAGACGAGTGAACATTTTCCTAGGTAACCATATATATTAAACTAGTTGACCAAAAAGTCATAGTATTAAAATACTTGGACACTGAATAATACCAATAATTAATGACTACAACATCAAGCTAAAACAATACTTTATTAATTCGTTCTCGAATTTGCTATTCATTTTGATCCAACAAGTGTTTTAATAAAATAATTTGACTGAAGAGTATTATTATATATTGAGAGGAATTTGAATTACACATGATTTATTATATTTAATTGAGTTGTGTGTATAAAATGAATGAGTCAACCTATAAAAAAAACCTGATAAATTCGTGAACAAGGTATATGTGATCTAGTCCTAATGAACCTGAGAAATGAATCTCTCACTACATAAAACGCACTTTATAGTAACGGAACAGTGACGAAAAAATTTTCTGTTTCTAAATTTAACGGATTAACAACGGAATTGTTATAAAATTTGTTGTTCAATTTTAGTAACGAAATTAGTGACGGAATTATCTGCTATTAAAATTTAGTAATGGAATTTTTCGTTACAATTTCGTTGTTATGTAGTAACGGAATATCTTTCTTTGTTAAATTGTTTTAGTAACCATCGATATTACTACGAATAAATCTGTTACTAACATTTTTAATAACAAAGTTTCTTATTTTAATATCGGAAAATTTTGTTGTTAAATTAATTTTTTTTTTATGTCTCTTTCTATATCTCTATTTAAATAATTGCAATTTAAAGGAAGGAGTGATTGTAAATGATTCTTGAACGGTAGGTTAAACATATATATAATAAGTATCATACAATAATACTAATAAAATAATTGAATGATCTATAATTGAATTCCAATAAGTAGGTGACATGCATGACTACGACACTCAAGTTCCAACCGCTCAATATTTATTCTTAATTATTTATCTATTTAATTCTATTGAATTGAGTATTTTAAAAAATAAAATTATTATATTAATTTAAAATTGAAGAATCCAACAGTGGCGAAGCCACATATGAGAATGCCCCACCTCAAAATTTTTATTGAGTACCAATTATGTTAAAATTTATTAATATTATGTATAAATTTATAAAATTTGTCAAGATCTTGTCCCACTAAAATTTAAAAAAATTAGGGGCAACGATTTTGCCCCTCGTACCTTCGGAGACTTGGCTCTGCCCCTAGAATCCAACGTTTACCCATCAAAATAAATACTAAATTAATTTTAATTAATTTAAAAGATCTCATTTGTCATACATAAATACATTGACCTTGGAGAAATATTTTGGTAACTTATGGGATGAAAAACATTTGCCTTGGCAGGTGACAAATGATGATATTTGCAGGTAGTATAGTAGTAATAAATAATGGATATTGGTAGTTGAAATAGAAATTCTATATATAACCATCAATTAAATAATTAATACAAGAATAAAAGTAGTGACATGATTAATAGCAGTTTATAATTTAAATTTCAAATATTTTGTATTTATACTATTTAAATTAGCATTAATACTACTATCCTTCGTCTCAGTAAGCATGACACAATTTATATTCATCCGAATGTATTAAAATAATAAAAAGTGTCAAATTTATTAGGATAGATGTAGTACAATTTATGAATAAAATATCTCACTCAGTTTTACACAAGCAATACAAGCTATATATAGGTGAAAACATGTGTTTTGTATTTATAATTATAATAAATGGGTAGAAGTTTAGAATCAACGATACATACTTGTTGAAGTTCTGCTCCACCGTTTGCATTGAATATTTTTGTTAATTATCTGTAACTGATGTATTATGTTATGTAATACTACATTCTTCCCGTTAAAGACAGTTACAAGTGATTCATCATCAAGACTAAGAAAATAAATTATCGTGTTTTGAAAAAATAGAATAAAATGAGCAATGCTGGAAATGATAGGTGTAGAATAAGACAATACGTTGAGCAAAAACTAAAGCTTTAGATATAAAATTGATTTAAAATGTTATATACAACCAAGACATTAATTATGTGCCTACTAAATCAAGTAGTATGATTTTATATTTGGCGACAAACGTCTAAAAAAGATAAATGCTATATTTCCCCACTTAAATCAATGTCAACTACATTATGAAACTACTACTGTTATATTTGGTAATTATTTATATATTAATTATTTTAAACGAAATATCTATATATATAGTATACGTGGGGAAAAATGTGTAAGATAATATAATTATAATTCAAAAGAACATTTTAATAATATAATTGTTTTTTATGTTTTTATTAGTACATGTGCTTGGTTTTTAATATAAATATAATATAATTATAATATATACTTAATGAAGATGTACATATTTTGTTGTAATATATTATATACGGTTAGTAATGTTATGATATATATCTAATTCTAGTTAGTTATATAAAATTAGAAAGTTATTTAATATTTGTTAATTGATTATCTTATATTAGTGGTGCATATTATCGGAAGCTATATATTAGTATTTAAAAATAATAATATATTTTCGTGTATATTAGATATTGTTTAAGGTATCGTTCATTATGTTTTATATATGCATATGTTTTAAATAAATAAATTTTTAGTATACCGTGAAATAAATGTACACCTAATTATGGTATGGTATACATATATAGAACAAGGTAAGGTATATCACTATGTAGAACAGTAGAAGTATATCGAAAGTAAGGTATACGGAAAAATATGGTAAGATAATAATATAAAAATTTTCATACAGAAGATAAATATATAAGGTACAAGATATGAAAATTTTAGTAAGATTTACCGTACCTTGACACCTATAGTAGGGACAAGTAACTTAAATAAAAATTAATTTATAGAGAAAATCAAAACCCTTAGTTTATTAAAAATATAGATTATTGAGACATTTTCTCATTTATCACGTAAATTTTTTTATATGAGTTTTTTTTTATTATATTAGAGTTTCCTGGTGTTAAAATAAAAGGGAGTCGGTCTCACATGGAATTTGTGATCAAAGTATGATGAGTTTATTAAATTATTTAAGAAGCTTGGTGGTCTTTGATACAATTGCACCAATCATTATTCTATAATCTTATGCTTAATTCTGAGTAAAAATTTTTGTTCCTGGTTTAGAAAGGCGAGAGTTTTTCCAATACTTATAATAGAATAGGTGTCAGAGATTGAGAGGGAGATGATTATTGTATGATTATAAAATTTTTATCATATAATGAATTTTTCCTTCTCATTGTGGTTATTATTTTTTTCATGCTAATTTTTTATGTTGGCGAGTCGGCGATTGTGCTTGTTTTTCTTCTTATTTATTATTTCTCCCAATAGATGGTTATTCAATGTAGAGAAACAGTACATAAAGGTGGCATAAAGTTCAATGAAGTTTAACTTAGAAAAATTTGACACAAGAATCAATTTGGCTTATGAAAAGTGCTAGTCAATGTTACGCTGATACAATCTAGTGTACGCAATGTGTTATCCAAGTGGAGCAGTATCAAAAGATAACTCTGGGCAAGAAACCAATATCGTGATACGCGATGCCTTATGAGTACACGTATATTCTTATGTGGAGGGTGAGAATTTGAGATCGAGACTTGAAATTTTCTCGATTCCGACCCGAGTCCCGAAATTTTTGAGATTGGAACGGGGACCGAGATTAGCATTTTAGAAAAATTTGGAACTTGGTAGTCGCAATCAAAATTCGGGACTCCCGATTTTCCGAATTAATTTATAAATTCAGAAAATTTTGGTCTCACTAAGAAATTCAGGACTATTCGGAACCATTTGGAACACTTTTATTTGTAATCAGGACCTGAACTTCAAATTTTTCTCTTTCGAGACTAGAGACTCATGAAGCCCATAGATTTGATCATGTTAAATTTGACAATTGAACGCAAGGGTAAATTGGATTGATTTTCTGATTAAAACACTTATGTGAAATCTTCAATTTTCTCTCACCACTATCTCATGTATTACTATATTAAAGCTAAATCGCCTTGTAATGCATTTTCCCGCGTAAAGTGATTGCCATATAATTATTTTTCCAAACACGTTGCAATGCATTTAATGATGGTTTTTGGAGATTTTAGCCGTGCAAAGTTCCTTTTTCAATGCAAAGTGGATGTAATCTTTAAATGTAAGGGTTGCATTCACAATGTAACTCTTAAGACCATCCCCAATGAGGTTGCTCAAAAGTGGGTTTCTGTGGCAGTTTCATAAATAAATGAAATTCTTTTGGGTGGAGTTTAGGAGGTTGTGTTGGTAGGTAGCAGTGGGAGTTTTTCACTTTGGATTTCTGGAGTTTCTACTTTAATAATTATAGAATGATTGAATATGAGAAAAATGATATTAATTTAATTTGTTAATTTAAATTTGTAATATAAAATAAATAAATAAAAACAAAAAAAATAAATTAAAAAAACAAAAATTAAAATAAAAATTACAATAATTAAAAGACAACATTCAATTTGAAATAGAAAGTACAATACATAATTTAAAATCCTAACTTAGAAATTAAAATACAACATTAGAATTGAAAATTACAAAAATTAAAAAACAACTAAACTAAAAATCAAACCTACTTCTAATTTGAGCACACATCGTGTTGTGTAGCTCGAGTTGCTCAGGGGTCATCCTCGACGTATCCTTCAACAAGATCTTGTAATAAGCAAGTCTTTTTGTGTAGTACGTGAACATTGTAATTGCGTTGGAACTTACTTTCAAAGCTTTCAACGCTTCGTTACTTGGTTGCTCGGAGGCAGAGGCGGAGGCTTTACCCTTACCTTTTCTTTTCGCCGCTTTCGTCCCCATCGGACGTTCCTTGGGTTCGGGTTGGGCGTCGCCTCCTTGGGTTGAGTCGCTCATGAACCCTTCCCCCATATTATTTTTCCCCATTTTATTGGCGGGGATGATTGGAACAACGCGTTGGAATTTTTGTGTGGTTCGCAAAGTCTCCCAACAATGTCGGTATTTGAACTCCGGCCTTTTGGTTTGTTTATACTCCGCCAATGCCTTTTGGTAGATGTCGTGGTCGGAGTTATCGCTTGCCCATTGATCGGTGCATCGGTTGTAGATTGCGCAAAACTCTCAGGTCGTAGTTTGAATATGTTGCCAATGACACTTCAATTGTCGGAGGGTGCGAGGCTTTGACTAGTTGCGTTTCCGGTTGAAGGAGTCGGTGATGCATTTCCAATAGGTCTCGGCCTTTAGGTTTTTGTTGACGATGGGGTCTTGGCTTGTGTCGAGCCAAGTGCGGCAAAGTATGATGTCATCCTCCTCGGTGTAGGCAACATCCACTTTTGCTCGAGCGGCACCTTTGGAGAGAGAGAGAGCAAGAGTCTCGTCCGTAGAATCGTCGAAGGAATCATTCAACTTGATTCCGTCGAGTCCTCCGGCTCCAGCTCCCCCGGAGGAAGCGATTGAGAACGTAGCAGATGGTTGAGAAGAGAATTGGGGTGAATACATAGGAAATGAAAATTGTTGGCCCGAATAAGTTTGGCCGGGATAAAAATGAGTAGAGTAGAAAAGAGGGTTGAATTGAGAGGAAGAGAAAGGAGAATTTTGGCTTTGATAATTCGAAACTCCGGACGACGAATTGTCCGAACTTTGATTATTGGAGCTTCCGCCTTGACTTCAATATAGAAATCTATTGAATTGCTCATCCATTTTTTTTGGCTAACTTGTAATACAAATGGTTGAAGAAAGATGGCTGAAAGATTGAATAATGGATGAAGATGTGTGAAAATGTGGGATTGAAATAGAATATTTATAGTTGAATTAGAGTAAAAAAAATGGGGGTCGCAGGAAACCGTGCCCCGCAGCGGTGAAATTGGCTGGGTTTCCCGCGCCTAGCTACCGTCTCTCGGGACAGAAACCCAGTCCCTGCGCCCCAACCCTGCAGCGGGGGTTTCTACCTCAAGTTGCCCGCGCCCCACTGCCCGCCCTTGCCCGAGTTTCCCGCACCCCATGGGCGCTGCAGGTGCTCTAATAAATTACTACTCCCTTCGTCCCGTAAGTATATGTAAATATATAATGAAGTCAAATTAGACAAATTATGTAAATATATAATGAAGTCAAATTAGACAAATTGTGTCGGGTATCTATTTAGCTCTGCATTCACATAAAGTGGGGCCGGGAGGGGACGCGATACTTGCTCTTTCACTTTGCTTGTTTAATGTGTAATGTGTATATCAACATAAATCTTGCTTGCACTATAACTTACGATTCCTTTACTGTAATAACATGAAAAATTAAAGTATGTATATATATATATATATATATATATCTTTTTTCTTGACATAAGAATAGTTGACTTGTCTAGGCTCCCAGTCTCAATATGGTTCACCTTCCCCCTCTTATGAACTCAATCAAGACATGAGCTCCCCTCATCAACTATTTAACATAATTTATGATAATTATATGCTAATGTAAGTGCTGATTTTTTGTCATTATCATTTCTAATGGTTATAGATTGTGATTCACGTATAGTTAGACTTTTTGTTCTTAAAAAAATAATAAATAAATGATATCATTCTTTAGCAACCCATCCAATATAAATTTGATAAAATATTGGATTTTATGTTTTAATAGTGACGTAAGAGCAAATGCATTATATATGTTTCTGGATTAGTTGATTTAGTTAATTTTTCTCTCCTCCTTATCTGTTTTTTTTAGATTATCTTGATTTATTTGAGTTGAGATATAAGTGAACAATTGATAATTTGCTAGCCTAAATAAGTCTTTAAGATTTTGATTTACTTGCCATTACTTAGTTCGTTGCGAAAATGGAGAGGAAATGGATGTCATTGAATAGGTTATCACCAGAGTATGAGAGTGGGGTTGAAGAATTCTTAAATTTTGCAATGCAAAATGCAGTTGATGCTACCAAAATATCTTGTCCGTGCGCAAAATGTGCTAACAATAGAAAGATGAAAGTTGATATCATAAGGGCACATTTAATAGTAAATGGTTTTGACATGACATACACGAAGTGGATATGGCACGGAGAGTATTACTCGTCAACACGACCAACAAGAAATGTTGATGGATGTGATGCAGAAGCCAGTGTTGAGAAACCAATAGATATGATTCATGATGCATATGAATAATTAGAAAATAATCCGAGACATTTTCAGACGTTGCTTGAGGATGCTGAGAAGCCTCTATATTTTGGTTGTAAAAGATTTACCAGATTATCAGCAACAGTGAAATTGTTAAACTTAAAGGCCAAATATGGTTCGAGTGATAGTTTATTTGATGATCTGTTTCTCTTGATAAGTGAATTTCTTCCCGAACCTAATGAAATGCCTAGATCATTGTATGAAGCAAAGAAAAGCATGAGCACATTAGGACTTGAATATGAGAAAATCCATGCATGCCCCAACCATTGCATTTTATATCGTAAGAAGTATAAGGATTTGGATGAGTGTCCTATATGTGGGAGTCCAAGGTGGAAAGTGAGTAGCAAAACTACGTCCAAAAATGGTGTGCCAGAAAAGGTCTTGTGGTATTTCCCACCGATACCAAGGTTTAGAAGAATGTTTCGAACAAAAGAAATCTCTAAGAATCTAACATGGCATGACGATGAAAGGCGGCGTGATGGTTATCTTCGTCATCCAGCTGATGGACCTGCATGGAAACTAGTTGATAACAAATGGGCTGACTTCGGTTTAGAGCCAAGAAATCTCCGATTAGCTTTAGCTGCAGACGGTATGAACCCACATAGTATGATGAATTCAAAATATAGTTGTTGGCCAGTTGTACTTGTCACCTACAACCTTCCTCCTTGGTTGTGTTTGAAGCAGAAATTTATGATGTTGACATTGTTGATTTCTGGTCCCAAGCAACCCGACAATGATATAGATGTATATTTGGCACCTCTAATTGATGATTTAAAGATACTGTGGGAGGTAGGTGTCCAAGCATATGATGCATATCGTGATGAAACATTCACACTCAAAGATGTTCTTCTATGGACTATTAATGACTTTCCAATCTATGGAAACTTGTCTGGTTGTAGTGTGAAAGGCTACAAGGCATGTCCTATATGTGGTGATGAAACTTATTCTAAGTGGCTGCCACATAGTAGAAAGGTATCTTATACCGGTCATAGAAGATTTTTACCGGAGTTTCATCCATATCGAAGGCAAAAAAAAACTTTTGATGGCTTGCAAGATTTTAATCGTGCCCCAAAACCTTTGAGTGGTCATGATGTGTTGAAAAAAATGGAAGAGTGCAACTACGTGTGGGGAAAGAAGATCAAAACCAAGTGCAAGAAAAGGAATAGGAAGAACAATGAGCCATCAGACGTCTGTGTTGAAAAATCATCTTTTAAGAAGAAGTCAATATTCTTCGACCTCGAGTATTGGAAACATTTACATATTCGTCACATACTCGATGTGATGCACATTGAAAAAAATGTGTTCGAGAGTGTAATTGGCACATTACTTGATATCCCTGGCAAAACAAAAGATGATATTTCTGCGAGAAAGGACATGGTTGACATGGGTGTCAGGAGTGAGCTAGCACCAAATATAGTGGGTAAAAGAACCTATTTACCCCCTGCAAGCTATTCATTGAGCAAAGAGGAAAAGATGAAAGTATGTACTTCATTTCTTGGTATGAAGTTGACTGAGGGTTATTCTGTCAATGTTAGCTCTCTTGTGTCGATGAATGAATTGAAGCTGAGTGGACTTAAATCTCATGATTGTCATACTATGATGCAACAATTGCTTTTGGTTGCTATTCGCGGTGTTTTGCCTAATCATGTCAGGATTGCAATCAGTAGATTATGCTTCTTTTTTAATGAGATTTGTTCCAAGGTGATTGACGTGCCAACGTTAGAAGAAGTTCAAAATGAACTGGTGAAGACTTTTTGCTTGCTTGAAAAATATTTTAATCCTTCCTTTTTTGACATAATGGTCCACTTAACTGTGCATCTTGTACGAGAGGTTAAATTATGTGGACCCGTTTGGTATAGATGGATGTATCCCTTTGAAAGATTCATGAAAATCTTGAAGGGGTACGTACGTAATCAAAATCGCCCTGAAGGATGTATTGCTGAATGCTATATTGTTGAAGAGGCTGTGGAGTATTGTTCTGAATACTTATCCAATGTATACACCATAGGAATTCCATCATTCAATCTTAATGCCTACATGTCAAAGCCTTTGTCTCAAGGTAAATTGAAAGCAATCAGTATTCAAGAATGGGAGCAAGCTCATCGATACGTGGTGACAAACGATAATGATATTGACTCATATATTGAGTACGCTACCTAACTTATCCTAATTCCCTTTGTAGATTAAATCATTATTATTTTGAATCTTTAGTGATAATATATTTTATAGGGAACACAAGGAGTATTTGAGGGCAATGTTTCCTAAAAATGCTAAGAAGAAGATATGGATACAAGATGAACACAATCGATCATTTATTGGTTGGCTACAACAATGTGTACGTTAAAAATATTATATATTTGTCACATATTTAGGAACGCGTACATTAATACTCTATTGTCTTTCTTTTGTAGGTTACAAACACAAATGTTAGCTCTAGTAATCATTTGCCAAAAAGATTGAGAAACTTGTTTTATGGGCCTATGAAACAAGTTCTAGAATATTCTAGTTACTTGGTTGATGGTGTTCCTTTTCACACAAAACAACGGGATGAAACCCGAGTTGTTTAGAATTCTGGAGTTAGCATACGTGCTAATGTTATGCAAGTTTCCAGTGCCAAGGATAAAAACCCAATCGAAGCTGATATGATGTTTTATGGAATAATCGAGGAAATTTGGGAGCTTGATTACCGTAGCTTTCGAGTTGTAGTGTTTAAGTGTAGTTGGGTAGACAACCGATCAAAAGGTGTAAGGGTAGATAAGCTTGGTTTCACCTTAGTCAATTTGAAAAAAGTGGGGTACAAATCCGACCCCTTCATTTTGGAAAATCAAGCAAAACAAGTGTTTTATATTGATGATCCTGAAAATTCAGAGTGGTCTGTGGTACTTGCTAGTCCTAGCAAACGTTACCAAGAAATGATCAACCGTGATGATTTAGGAGACATTTCAATCCATCTCCAAAGTTTTTCAAAATGGGTTCCTCCCATTGATACAATTAATGATGAAGATGAAAATGAACCACCATGTGTTCGTACTGATTGTGATGGAACTTGGGTGAAAAATGTTGATTTGAATGTTGGTATGATTATTATTTACACATTTTCGATGAACTTTTATTGTGATTTATGTTTAAATTTTAATATTATATTTATTTAGACTTGAATACTCATGTTTCGCATAAATTTTATGTAACAGATTTGTAGGTTGGCATGGCTTCACGTGAGAGTGATGATTCAGGAGCAACTCCCTCTAGAGCTAAGAGGAGAAAGGTTTGTCTTAATAATGTTGCTCAGAGAAGAGTTAAAGGAATTAAACTGACCGTCGATTTCAACAAGTATAGTCAACCAGTCAGCAAAGTTGCATGTGAAATGCAAAGTTATATTGGGCTTCTTACTCGTGACAATGTTAAAGTAAACATTGACAATGTACCAGATGATGTGAAAAATGTGATATGGGAAACAGTGAATGTAAGTGTTTCTAAATTACATGTTTTAAATCTATATGATTATCATGCATTAACCTTGTGTGTATAAATATTTATGTAGTTGTCTTATAAAGTCCCTCAAACATGGAAGAAGGGGTGTTTGAAATCAGCAAGTGCAAAGTGTCGGACATGGAAGTATAACCTTCATAAAGATTATATTTTGCCGAATGAAAATGATCCTAAAAAGTTGTACGAACCACCGCCTGGCAGTGGCATTTCTGAAAAAGAATGGATCCAATTTGTGAAACCTTGTGTCACCATGGATTTCAAGGTATGTAATGTATTATTTGAAATTTTATGAATGACAATCTATTTTCACCTTATAAGTAGAAAACTCAAAGTAATGCTGTGTTGTGTAATAATGTGTAGAATAATAGTAAGATACAGAAGGAGAAAAGGGAGAAAAATGATTACAATCATCGACTCTCCCGAAAAGGATATGCTGGAGCCGCTCAAGACATGGTAAGCAAATAATACTTGTAATTTGCTAAATTAATTTGCTCTCATGCTTAACTAATATGTTATTTGTTATGTTGCATTTAATTTCTCTACTTCATGCTTGACTTATAACCTCATTATTGCTATGTGTAGAGAGATGAGTTTCATGGTGACGATGAAATTGATAGAGCTTTATTGTGGAAGAAAGCAAGATCGAATAAAGATGGTGACATTGATGATGAGAATTTGAAGAAAGTTGTTGATAAAATTGTATGATTTCATTATCTCTTTAGATTATTATTAATTCAGTACGTACTCATTATTTATATATGCATGATGTTATTAACTCACAGGATGAATATATACGTGCTAAAGAGGATGACTCTTTCACATCACAAGGTGGTCAAAATGACCTCCTGGCAATAGTTCTAGATAAGTCTGAACAGTCTGGGCGTGTGCGAGGTATTGGGCCTTATATAACGCCTAATTCATATTTCAATTGTCCGAGAGAAAGTAGACAAAAGATTTGTCAGGATCAAACACTTGAATTACAAGAAGCAAAAAAGAAGATTGAAACTCATGATACTCAAATGCAAGAATGTCGTACTCTTATTCATGAGCTAGTAACTAGAATTGGGAATCTTGAGGCTGCATATGATACACGAGACAAATTTTCTGTGGAAAAAGGAAGTAATTCTGTGAAGCGTCCAAATGACATCAATATAAATAAAGGTGGTGATGATGATGATATATTCATGGTTGACAGTTTAGATGTTTGGCAGGTGCTCGTTCAAATCATTAAATCAGTACTACTAGTGTTGTTATTATTGTATTATATAGTGCTAATTGTATCTAATGTTCTAGGGAAAACGAGTTTCATTGATGATTAAGTCCAACAACAAGATTGTTGCACATGGTACGGTGTTTACTGCTGGTGGAGTGATTCACGGTGTTGCAATGCCCAGAGATGCATTACGTGTGTCTATTGACGAGCCTTTGGTTGAAAATGCGTTACTACCATTTCCAATATCAGATGAGATGCTTACCGTAGGTAGTGCATTGGCAACCCATGTAGCATGGCCCAAGGAGTTGGCGGTTATAAAAGATGATGAGGTATATTTAATATATCATGTAATTTTTTTTTTGCCATATTATACCTCTAACATGGTAAATTTAACTTAGACAAACACAAAGAAGAGTCAGGTAAAATTCGTGAAGGAGAAGATGGTTAAACGTTATGCATTGCTGCCCATAACATTGAAAGCGTTGTGTTGCATTCTTGAGCCTAAATTTAAGCTTGGAAGAGGCCAGCGAGTGCAACTCAATGATGAAGTTTTTGGTTATGATCTCGTTGTTTGGATTATGTCGGAGGATTTCATCCCCTTTAGTGAATTGGAACCGATTACTTGCGTCTTTTTTGCTTAATACATGATATTTATATATGCAAATTTTTATGCTCACTATCATTCAACACTTGTCACAGTGAGCATTGGATTCTAACAATTATTAAACCATACAAAGATTGTGTCTATTTGATGGATCCTCTAGCTCATCGGATTCGTGATGTCACATGGAAATCTGTAGTTGAGACGTACGTATTATTTTGTTACAAATTTCTTTACATTTATAGAAAAAAAAAATTGTGCTAATAATGTTCACAATGAATTTACTTTGAAGTGCACTTACCATTTTCAATGTCACCAAGGGAAGAAAGAAATTCAAAAAAGCACCAAATTGAGAAGTAGTCAAGGTGTGCAAGTTCTTATTTATATTATGGTGTAATTTTATGTACAAATTCTTAGCTTTTTTTAATGTATTTGTAGGGTCCTACTCAACCCGACTCAAAGCAATGTAGGTTTTATGTGATGCGGTATATGAAAGAGATAGTAAATGCATTTGAGAATGATAGCTTCAAGGATTCTATGATCACATTGATAACAAACATTATTATTAATATAATTTAAGCTAAAATTAATTCTTAATACTTGTATTTGTATATATTCGTTGATGATTTTGCAGTTCCATCAAAAAGAATATTCTCAAAATGAGATTGACGAGGTTCTTGAGGATTGGGCGAGCACTGTGATAAATGATGTTAGTAAAATAACTTAATTCAATTTTATTACTACTTTTCACTTATTTAACTAAAAAAAATAAAACAAATCTCACTTTATCTCACTTTGCTTGTAGATTGACATATGAAGTCTTGCAAATATTGTTCGATGAGAAGTTTGTGGATCTTGGACTTGGTGATTTGAACTAGTGCTATTTTGTGGTTTGTCATGTACTAGTCTAAGTATTAGTTAATGTGGATTCAAAATATTAACCTAAACCTCTAGTATTTTGACATGGATGTACGATTTTAATATTGAATGATTAATGCATTTTGATTTGGATATTTTTAGTGCTCGTACAAAATTTGTTATGGTAGTATTATTTTATTTCGTAAATTATATTGGCATAAACGAAATTATTGAAAACAGGAAAATCAATTAAAAATATGAAAATTATGTCAAAGCGTGATTTTCTTTCTGGACATGAAGTGCGGAGTCTTGAATTTTGCGAACACTGTGTATTTGGGAAGCTTCATCGCAGCAAGTTTCCAAAGAAGGGTGTTCATCAGACCAAGGGGACTCTTGACTACATTCATATGGATTGTTGGGGTCTGGCACGTGTTGAATCTATTGGAGGTCACAGGTACTTTGTGTCGATGATTGATGATCACTCGAGGATGACTTGGGTGATTATGATGAAGCATAAAGGTGAAGCTTTCAAGAGGTTCAAGCAGTGGAAAGCTTTGGTAGAAAATCAGACTGGGAAGAAGATCAAGCGATTGAGAACTGATAATGGTCTGGAGTTCTGTTCGTCTGAGTTCAATGAGTTCTGCAAGGATGAAGGGATTTCTCGACACCACACCATCAGATATACACCGCAGCAGAATGGTGTGGCATAACGCATGAATCAGACATTGCTGGAGAGAGCAAGATGCATGCTCTCTCATGCTGGTTTGGCTAGAAGTTTTTGGGCAGAAGCAGTTAACACAGCATGTTATCTGATCAACCGTGGACCTCACACTGGCATTGAATGCAAGATACCTTACGAGGTTTGGTCTAATAAACCTACAGATTATTCATTGTTGAAAGTTTTTGGTTGTACTGCTTACTATCATGTGAGTGAGGGTAAATTAGAGTCAAGGGCTAAGAAGGGTATATTTGTTGGTTTCGGGGATGGAGTTAAGGGATATAGAATCTGGTCACCTTTTGAGAATAGAGTTATACTCACTAAGAATGTGGTGTTTGATGAAAATTCTATACTTAACTCTATTGTGAAGTCTATCGGTGCAGAAAATTGTAGTAGTATTGATAAACAGGTGGAGTCACTCACGATGAGAGTGAATCACAACTCCAAGGTGGAGAAGATCAACATACTACTGTTGAAGATACTACTGTTGAAACTACAGAGTTTCATCTGAAAGCTCGTCAGAGAAGCATTGTTGTTGATAGAGCTAGGAGGACAGGTGTGAAGCCTCCGCTGATGTATGGTTTCGAGGATATGGTAACCTATGCATTACAGGTTGCTGATGAGGTGGAAGAGGAACCATCTGTAAATGAACCATCTACATACAAAGAAGTTGTTTCAGGTGGTGAGTCTGCTAAATGGCTCACTGCAATGGGTGAAGAGATGGAATCACTTGCAAAGAATCTGACTTGGGAACTGGTCAAAAGGAGAGGAAGATTGTTACTTGTAAATGGATCTTCAAGAAGAAGGAAGAAACCACGGCTGCTGGGGGTGTTAGATACAAAGCTCGACTAGTTGCAAGAGGCAAAGGGAGGGGGTCGACTATAATGAGATTTTCTCACAAGTGGTCAGACACACTTCTATCAGAGTGTTACTAGCAATGGTTGCACATCAGGATTTAGAACTTGAGCAACTAGATGTGAAGACGGCTTTCCTACATGGATTGCTCGAAGATGATATCTACATGACTCAGCCAGAGGGGTTCGCAGTTCCGGGGAAGGAAGATTATGTTTGCAAACTGAAGAAGTCCTTATATGGACTAAAGCAGTCTCCAAGGCAATGGTATAAGAGGTTTGACAGTTATATGATCAAACTGGGATACAACAGAAGTTCATATGATTGTTGTGTGTATCACAACAAAGCTGATGATGGTTCGATGATCTACCTTGTTCTGTACGTGGACGATATGCTTATAGCTGCGAAGTCCAAGTTTGATATTGAGAAGTTAAAGGCTCTTCTCAGTGCTGAGTTTGATATGAAGGATTTGGGTGCTGCAAAGAAAATTCTGGGCATGGAGATTTATAGGGAAAGAGAACAGAAGAAGCTTTTCTTGTCACAGAAAAGCTACATTGAGAAGATTTTGTCAAAATTTGGCATGTCTACAGCTAAGCCTATTGATACTCCAAGTGCTGCAAATATCCATTTGACATCTGACTATGCACCAAAATCTGAAGCTGAGCAGGAGTACATGTCTCGAGTTCCATACTCTAATGCAGTAGGGAGTCTGATGTACGCGATGGTCTGTAGTAGACCAGACATTGCACATGTTGTTAGTGTTGTCAGCAGGTTCATGGGACAACCTGGAAAGGAGGATTGGCAAGCTGTGAAGAGGATTTTCCGCTACATGAGAGGTACGTCTGATGTTTGTCTCATTTATGGAGGTGATACTCATTGTTCTGTGACTGACTATTCTGATTCTGACTATGCTGGAGACATTGACAGTAGAAGATCGATGACTGGTTATGTTTTCACTCTTGGTGGTTCTGTTGTAAGTTGGAAGTCAACTTTGCAAGCTACAGTTACTTTGTCTACGACTGAAGCAGAGTATATGGCGTTGACAGAGGCTGTGGAAGAGGGAATTTGGCTGAAAGGGCTAATTAGTGATCTTGGTCTACATCAAGAGCAAGTTGTTGTGTTCTGTGATAGTCTGAGTGCTATCTGTTTAACCAAAGATCAGGTCCATCATGAGAGGACCAAACATATTGATGTGAGGTACCATTTTCTAAGGAATGAGCAAAGAATCAAGGTGATGAAAGTAGGTACTGCTAATAATCCTGCTGATACGTTCACCAAGCCGGTCCCACATAGCAAGTTTCGACATTGTTTGGACTTGCTTAACGTCATGAGCTGTTAGTTGCCCAAGGAGGCAAATCTGAGGCAGGAAAGGAGAAGTCTGTTAAGATTCTAGTCAATGTGGAGATTTGTTAGTATGCCTTGAATCTGGTTTGCCGCTACGCAAACGGGGGTCTCGCATTCGGTATTATTGTTCTGTTGGGCCTGAATTGTGTTATTGGGCCCAACCCATCTGATGTACTCTATTTATATAGAAGTAGAGCACGCATTCTGTATCTGTAGCCGTCACTATCATAATAAAATCTGTTCTCCTTTTCTGCATGTGGACGTAGCCAACACAACGTTGGTGAACCATGTAAATCTGTGTCTCTTTACGTTTCTGTTTGTTTCGATCACTCAATTATCCTATTCCGTTACAACACTTGTTCTCCTTGATTTCCTCTGAACTTGCGCACATTTGCTCGAGAGTTTCCCATATCTCTCTAGTTGTTTCGCAGTGTTGCATGTGGACTAGCATGTGTCGTTCTAGTGTGCCTGAAATGATATGTTTGGCGTAGTCATCAAAGCCTCCAATCTTCTTTTCTTCGGCTGTATACTCGTTGATAGGTTTGTATACTGTTCCTGGATCCCGTGCTTCAGTAGTCTCTTGAGGATAGGTCTTCATTATCTTGATTGGACCTGTGGTTATGACTTGTCACATCATGACATGATGCGCCTTCAGGAATGAAGATACTCTATACCTCTAGTAGTCATAATCTTCGATGGAGAACATGGGTAACCTGATAGTACTCTCCATGACAATGGTAGATATGCAAATGAACAGTTAAGATTTTCTGAAATATCTATTTAAATGACCTTAAACACACTTGGGTTCAAGAAACAGTGGTCGTTAAACACACTCATCTAATACCACTTGTTGGTCCCGAAATGAGTATTTTGGTGTATGGGGGGGGGGGGGGGGGGGG
>JAPKLX010000039.1:533931-565153 GCA_026898415.1 Leonotis leonurus
CCCCACACACCAGTTTAAAAATTCTTTTCAGATTAAAACAAAGTTCAGTGGATCTCAAATCTGAAGGGAGGTAACTTCAGTCTAGAGTATAACTTTAGATAACAATCCTTCAGTCTACACTTAGTGTTTGACTGATGGACTAATATCTTAAGTGTTGCAGTGCGAAAGTGGTGGTTTAGAAGCTTACTCGTTTGTCAGAAATCTTAATGGTAAAGTTCAAGTTTTCTCTTAATCAGTATTCAGTGGATGCAATAGAGCGTTAGAGAATAAGGAATATTGAAAGTAAATAGAAAGGACACAGAGTTTGGTTTGCATGGTTCAGAGATAAAAACTCCTACGTCCACGAGTCTCGATGTGAGTCAAGAGTTTCCAACTAAATGGAGTATCTTACAGTGATCAACTTTAAGAGGTTTGATGAACAATTGATTATGATCACTTCCAACTAAGAAACTAATTCTAAGTTAGATCTATTCTTCGGTTACAATATGTCTCACTTCTAAGAACACACTAAAGTGGTAAGCTTTATTGAAGTATTTTATCTCTGAAGTATTCTTCGGTTACTCTATAGGAAGTAGTATAACACTCAGTGGTAAGCTTCCAGTAATCAAATACTTCAGTGCAGAGCTTCAGATAACGTTGTCTTCATGCTTCAATATTTCAACTTCAAGACTTTAAGATAGGACTTCAGATGAGTGGTCCTTCAATATTGACAAGTTATTGGAACTTCAGTACTGGTCTTAAACTTCAGTCTTAAATACTTCAGATTGTACCTGCAAAACTGAACTCCTTAACATATGAGTTCTAAACAAGACTAAGTATCAGATTTCAGTTTTAGACAAAATACATCTTTCAGTGGCGGTTTTGGAATCTAAATCAAAACCTTTATAAATATTACCTAACATCGTATGTTGATGTGTCATTGTCAAATCAGTTGTGGATATATTAAGTTGTGCCCATTGTAGGCGGTGGATGGGTCCTAATTTCTCTCATCTTTACATATTCAATATTGGTATTTTATTTTCTCTTTTTTTATTTAAAATATTAATAATGTGAATTCTAATGATACAATAAAAAAATTTAAAACATTGATTATTCTTTCATTTAAGTAGCTTTTATTTCATGTTGACATTCTTTTACTTTTTAATTTATCGATTATGATTGTAAAAATAAATTAGAAGGATTAAAATAATAAAAGAATAATAATTAAGCAATATATTTAAATCATTTTTTAGTTAGAAATATATCCTTAATATTTTAATCTAAACCATCACTTTTAATATAATATACGACACAAAATTAATTTCAATTAACTCGTATAAAACTAATTCTGTTTGATCTCATCTTTACATAGAGGGTTATATATATCTAGATTCTGCCTTTCTAGGTTTGTCCATTTGTTTGCTACATCAATTATACGAGGTGATATATTGTTGCTACATGGGAGTATATATTTGGCGATAAATAAATATGTGTGTGTAATTCATATAAATAAATTCAAATATTTGTTTTACAAAATTTGGAAATGATTCAAATGATGTTGAAGTATGATGTGATGTGTTAAATCCAAGTTTTCTACATATGAATTTGGTTACACGGTCATAATCTACAATTATTATTAATGAACTAGAACATAATTTGAGAAATAATTAGAACATGTTCTTACCAAATGCATAGTCATAGCAAATAAGAGATTTAAGTTGGAAAAAACCATTTTATGTGACAGCATGTGCTTAATGAATTTTTTTCTCTAAGGTACCTAGGCAATTATACATATTACTATATATTTTTAAAATATGTTTTCTATATATTATTTGAAAAAAATAGCATGTTGGTCCCGAAGAGTAAGATTGGTGTATTGGGGGGAATACACTAATTCAAACTTTTAGGGTTTTCTCGTTTATGATTAAATGATAAGACTTAAGCACACTTAATATTTAAGATAGCTTGGGTAGCTAGTTGATCTCTTCTTGTTGGAGAGAATTATTCTAGCTCAAGTATGACCTTATATAGTGAAAACAAAGATTAAGAATAACTTTATAAGTTAAAACTTAATTTATGTTGTGTGCGGAATTCGGTGGTTAGTGTTCTTGTTAATGCAAAAACGTTTTTCTTTGTCAAATGTATAGTATCAACCGTTTTGATGAAGAATGTAAAGATGATGAATGAAGTAAACAAGAATAAGAAAGAACACAAGCAATTAACGTGGTTCGGGATAAACTTTCCCTACGTCCACGGCTCAATCAAAACTAGATCGATAATCCACTAAGACTTTCTCCTTTCTTTTTACTCGTTAAGTACGAGCCATAAGAATTATCAAAACTAGATAAATTCTTGTGTTTACACTTCTTCTTCCCAAAATAGATAACTACTATCTAGGGTTGCAACTGGATCAATACAAGATCCTAACTTTGGTTTCGTAAATCAAATGTTCAGAAATAACTTTCTTCAAACACAATGAACACTCGAGAGAATTCTGAATTTTTGATGGAGTGTTTTTGAACGCTTGAAGGCTTGAAGAAATTTGAGCAGAGTGAAGGCAAATTTGATAGCTTGAATTCTCGTACTCAATTCTGGAAGTGAAGGTGGTATATATAGAGCCACGGCTGGAACTATCCGTTAGAGAGATAAGTGTCATTCTTCGTTGCATTAAATACATGACAGTGTTGATATTACATGCGCCGCCTATAATGCGTTTTGTTCCACCTTTCACGCGATTTTAATTTTCAGTGTTTTGCCATACTTGGGATGATTCACCGTACGTCTAAATTGACATTCTCGTACTTCTTTCCTCAAAATATGCTCTTTGATGTGATGGCTCACTGAGTGGTTAACTTATGACAAATGTAGGTATGTCGGCAGTTCACCATAGTTGAGGTGAGGAGCAGCTAGCTTAATTTTGGTTTTAACAGATCGTTTCCTACGATCTGTTAGTTGAGCTGCTGCTTCTATTTCATTGGTTTGGTGCTCAATTACTTTCTTTAGACACTCTCTTGGTATAAGCAGCAAAAGCATAAGGACATATCGTTTTTCTTGAAAACGATCTGTTAGTCGACAGCAGGCTGCAGGGTTGCTTGAATCCATCTTTCTTTGTTCTCTTTGAAATGGACGGAAGTAGTTCACCTTATGAAACAACTTGACCTATAGGACAGATGGTTTTTCTAACCATCTGTTCTTTTTATATTTGTAGTTGTTGTCAATTCTAAATCAACAGATCGTTTCTATAGGTGAATTCAAAAATTCAAACTACCTTTTTACAATTTTGATCTGTCAAAAATCTATTCTATAAGAATATACCCAAAAATCATGACAAGTGAAAAATGAATAGCGAGCTGCAAAGTATTAAGGACGGATTGTTATTTATCTTAAAAACGATCTGTTCTTAATGAGCTAGCTGACTATACAAATAGAAAATGCTTGTCAATATTAATAATCAATATGTCCAGGAAAACATTATAAGAATAATACAAACTGTAGAATAAACAATCTACTTCTTTTATATTTAAGTTTTCCCTAACAGATGAGATTGATCACTTGGTTTTAGAGAACTTGAAATGATTAAGTGTGGTTTTGAGAAACATCATCAAAACATAAATAAATTCGTGAGGTTCCTAACATAGCAAATCCACATTTATGAATTATGGTTAACATCCTTACGACAAATCGTCTTTTTAAGGTAAAGTTCTACTCAAATTCAGCATTGACGTTTAATATTTGTTGCAATGAACCCTTCACTATTAATGTACATCTAATACCGTTAAAAATCACATCGGAGAAATTCATCAAACACCTTGTGTGCATTTCATAATTTTGAATATATTATGTTAAAAACTTTGGTTGGGAAATAAATTCTGATTTATCTTGTTCTTTTCGTCACGGAAGTCGAATTTAACGTTGTCTTTCAAATCATCTTCTAATGAAAGTGTATATATACGATCCATTAAATAATGTTATCAGAAGAAATATTTGCTAGACAAGTAAGTTTATTTTTATCTTCACACAGTTCCTAACTTATCAGAAGGATTTGATTAGCCATAGAACATAATCTCTACATAATACTAAGGAAACAAGATGGTGAAATGCACACTAATTGTTTGATAAAATGTGTCCAAAGAACGTCTAACGGTGTTAGATATTTTTTAACATCAAGGAATTAACTATATTAAATGTTAAATTCTCGAGTATGAATCTTAGGAAAATCTTATCATTAAAAGGCGATCTCTCATAGAGGTATCCATCAATGGATAGATTTGTTACTTTCCCTTATTTGTATTTAACGTGAAAGTCATGATATAACATGTAGCTATATAACATTTTTGATAAGGTTGTGTTCTGTTTGATGGATAAATTTATCTTTCTAAAATAAGGGTTAAAAGAGAGACAGTCACTCCCAGCTGGCGAATCTTTTATACATGGTAATTTTCCTTAGTCATTATCATGGTAATGGTCGTTTATAAATTCGCAGGAGACGTTTGCTAGAGATATCCGACGATTTATTACCTTCCAAGAAGATTTAAGAAGATATATTCAAAATACTCCAATAAGATATATTTGAAAATCAAGATATGCAAGATCCAAATTACCTTGGAAGGAAGTTGTTGCCATAAGTGTTTCGTCTGCACCATATATATACAGCTATGGACGACTGCTACACTTGAACCTCTCGAGCATATATTCATATTCATCATACATGAGAGTTCCAGCCAGTAGTACGCTTACTGTGTGATTATTTGAGCTACTGTTTCCTGTGTTTGTTTCCGCTGCATATGCGCAAGAGCGAAGACCATATTCAGCATGTTCAGTGAAAGTGCTTTTTCATTATTAGAGTGTGAGCTTTTTATTGATTAGCTCTTTATTATTGTAATCCCACATACATACGTGTGTAGATGTGTTTTGCCTCAACTATAGTGTAAGTTAGAGAGTTGGGGCATGTGATCTTTGTAATTGAGAAATCTATAAACTCAAATGGGTAATCTTAGGGACTTGCGGGTACTAGGGTTGGTTAGTCTAGTGAGAGACTAGTTTCAATTACTAGGAGAAGAGCGTTGGAGAGTGAAAATGTTTCTTAAGGCGTGGAGGAGTCCTTAGAGAGTAAAAGGTCATTTGTAACTCGAGGTTCTTGAATAGTGAATTGATTCATTGGGCGTGACCCCCTAGACGTTGGTGTTGAGTACCGAACTGGGTTACAAATTTCTTGTGTTCGCTTCTTTGTTATTGTGTGTGTGACTAGTCTCATATACTTAGGGGTGTCGCGGTACGGTATACCTTACTAAAATTGTCATACCTTATACCTTACCTTTACCTTCGGTATGAAAAATTTCATACCGTTACCTTACCATACTTTTCGGTATACCTTACTTTCGGTATGACATTTTTACATACCTATACCTTACCTTATTTTCGGTATACCTTACCTTATTTCGATATACCTTTCTTACACGGTATACCAAAACTTATTTACTTTCGGTATATCTTACCTTAATTCGATATACTTTTTTTTTGCGATATACTAGAATTTATTTATAATGAAAATCACCTTAAACAAGGTCTAACATATAAAAAACATAAAGTATTATTTTTTAATAACATAATTTATGAGATAAACCACTAATATCATATAATTAATTACAATATATTAACTAACTATATTATTGTATTTTCATATAACTAATTAACTAGATTTAGGCATATAATTATAATTAATTTGATCATTTATGTATGATATATTATAAAAATAATAATATATTTTCATTAATTATATATTACAACTTATATTATATTTAGTAACTAATAGATCGTCTAATTATATCATAATTATTTAGTTATGTAACAATATATATATATATATACATATATTAGTTTATCGTTATTATTTAAGAAAATAAGTAGTATATAAGTTATTGTTCAATCTTTTTAATTATCAATAAATTCACATGTTTTTGTAGTTTGTCATTCATATTTATTAATTATAATTCATAATTTATGAATAAAATAATTTTCTTATAATTCAAATCGAATATATATGTACATGTAATATTATAAATATATGTGTATATATATATATATATCGATATATACCAAAATAACGGTATATACCAATTTTTTCGGTATATACCGCGGTACGGTATATGACGGTATACCTCGGTATTTGGAAAAATTATATATTTACCTTACCTAAAAGTTCGGTACGGTATGATACCTTACCAAAAATTTCGGTATACCTTATATTAGGTATTTTACGATATTTTTCGGTACGGTAAGTACGGTATACCGTTTTTTCAATAAATTTTGACAGCCCTACATATACTGTCTCACTATTACATAATGACTCAGGGTGGACAAACTTTCGGATTCGAATTGTAATTAAATCTACAATTCATAGTTCCATTAATATTTTAAAACTGCAACTACACCGTAATTATTATGACTTACGGCAGGCAGCGACGGCACCACTGCTAGTTCTAGAAAACAAGGAATTGTGGGGAAAGGGTGTTTTTGTAATTTTAATTATGATTTTCTTTATTATTATAGTACCTTTGGTGGGGTAAACAACAAAAGTACACAACATGCACATTTTTTTTGTAACAAAAGGAAAAAACCCGAAAAAGAAAAGTATATAATCTTCTTTACATTTTATGATATATACTATATGATATTATATGTAATGTGCTTAAACATTTCTTTTTACTAGTTAAAGCCGGGTCAGGATTGGTCATGCTAGAATTAAATTTATCCAGCATGTTAAGAAATGATGAGTTAACGAGTTGTGATTTGGATTTAGAGTTGTGCCGAACAGTTAATTAAACAAGACTACTAAATTTGGACAAATTGATTTGATTTGACTGAGTATGTTCTACTTAAAAACATATCGAGTATGTCCTACTTTATATGCAAAATAGTGCAACGAATTAACTTTGCTCTTTCTCAAAAACATATTCTAAGAATTATTTGATGACTATTAAAAATTATCATTCATTCGATTATCATAGTTTAGCAAATTTTTATTTTCAAATCTAAATTAGTAGATTCTAAGGGAAAAACTAAAATCTTGAGATAATTATAATGAATAAAATATCATTTCTAGTTGTTTTTATACCAGAGTGTGATGGACATACTAATTTAATTTTTTTTTTTTGAATGATTGATTTCAACTGACCCATAACCTACTAGGAGTACTATACTATATAATAAGTTTAAAACATAAATATATTTAAAATAATCAAAACTGTTGGATTAATTACATGGTACGTAGAGATCCTCTACGGTGGGGCACCTTTTGTTCGATTTTGTTTTAAAAATGTTAGTTGGAATTTTTATATTTCTATAAATACTTAATAGTATAATACTCTCTTTCCCACATCAATTGTCTCATTTGATTATAATAATACACTCATTTGAATATAATATGTATGAGACAATTGAGGTGGGACGGAGGGAGTATGATATAGTCAAAAATATTACAAGCCTGCACCGGGCGGAAGTTAATATGCCGCCAACGATGTGCATGTCTTGTAAATAAATATTAATTTTAATTAATCATCATTTTCCAATTAAAATTTATTAATTAAAGTATAATTTAATATTATTTAATAAAATTAATAAAAAATAAATGACTAACGAAAATCTAACTCAATTTGAAAATAATTATAAAAAAAATCAAAATACAGTAGTATAGTTAGGGGTGTAAACAAACAAAATTATTCGAAGCTCGCTTGTTTAACATTCACTCATTCAATAAATAAATAAAACTGAACTTAATTTTTATTTATCAAGCCAAATTCAAATTTAAATGATAAATCTTAAATTGATTTGTGTATTCAAATTTGACTAGATTTATTTACAACCCCAACTATAAAAAACAACACCCTAAGTTGTGCCAATATAATTCCTTTGACACCATTGTTATGATAACCCTTCAAACAAAATTATTGTTTGAGAAAAAAACTAAAGAAATGAATCAAATAAGGTAGAACAAAAGTGTGATGTGCTAACTCAAATTTTCTATATAAACAATGTCGATCAAGGATCGGCGGATATTGCTTTTAAAACTTCATCAGTATTCAGTACCTTATAAGAAATTAAAGTATTTGGGTTTCGAAATAAACTAACACCCAAAATCATAATCTATAATATTTATTGAAGTAGAGCACTTATTTGTTGCAAATTAAATGGGAAATCATTGGAGCATGTACATAATATAATTTAGTAGATCTAAGTTGAGACAAAATTTGGGGTGACAGATAATGTGAATATGGAATAATTTCCTCTACCGACACTAATCTTGGTCACGAGCTTCACAATCTAAAGTTGTTAGTCAATTTCCTTATCTTTTCTAGATTTCCTGATTGCTTTATGTCCCTTCAAGGCTTCAATGACTAATTATTTCAAGAACTTTTGTACTTTCTGTTTATAGAGTAAAATAATTATTATTGTGTACACCATTCATGAGGACGTCTCTCTTCTCTACTACAGACACGTACAAATTACTATAATTTTTATTTTTATTATTTTATATAAAGTAAATATTAAATCATATATATCATAATCAATAAACCCTATTCAAAAAGTGAAAATTAATAAAATTTTATCAAAGTTTAGTACTCCCTTCATCCCAATAAACATGACATAAAACTTTTGGGCACAATTATTAAGAAGAGTGTATAAAGTAGTAAAGGTGGTAAGGTCCACACCTTTTTAAAGGGATAACTTTTACTATTTTAAAAATATGTCAAACTTAGTGGGACGTCCAAATAAGAGAATTGTGTCAAGTTTAGTGGGACAGATGGAGTATATTATTTAGGAAAAAGTAGCATATCCGCACATAGGGTAGATGCCTTTATGGCGGATCACCCCTTATGGTCCGGTTTTATTCAAATGGGCTCCTGAAATAGATAAGTTGCTGCAACTTAACCCTTCCTTCTAACGGCAGTTTAACGTCGTTAAGTAAATTAATTTTTTTATTTGAACAAAAACTGGACCATAAAGGGTGATCTGCCATAGGGGCCTCTACCCTAGGGGTAGATATGCTACTTTCCCATGTTTTAAATATCACGTATGTTATATTATATGTTCATTTTCACTAAAAATAAAATTTACTTAACGACGTTAAATGACCGTTAGAATGGAGGGTTAAGTTGCAGTAACTTATCGACTTTAAGGGCCCATTTGAACAAAATCGGATCATAAGGGGTGATCCGCCATAGGGGTCTCTAACCTAAGAGCGGATATGCTATTTTTCTCTATTATTTATTTACATGATATGTCGTATCAGCCGCACACGTGTCAAGTTGTGTCCACCACCAAATAGGTGAATGATTTTATACCGTTTAAAGTAATTATTTAAATAAAATAACTATTTCGAATATTAGTGATTATATAAACTGCACTACTTTAATAAGTATTTTGTAATGAGGTTTTTGTTTGTTAGATTTACCTCTGAATTTTGAATTTTAGATTTTTCTATAGCATAATTTAAATAACATTTGAATAGGAAGATATACTAAAATATTGAAAAGAATAATTGATATTTTTAATTCATTTTCATTATCTACAACATGAAAAAAGAGAAAATGACACGTTTTATTTGTGTTTGTTTTGTGATCATATTAGAATTGTCACTATGGTGATTATTAATTGTTGTAACAATAATATTTATCACAGATGCATGCTCTTGTGATATGAACAATAATTATCACTAAATATGTGACTGTAGTGACACAAATAAAATTGTTACTAAGATGTTGTCACTATCATATACTGATGCATGTTTTTTGTGACATGCACAATTATTCAATTATTATCATTAAATATGTTGGTCTCGAAAGAACTAGATTGGTGTATTGGAGATACACCAATTCAAAACGTTTAGGATGTTCTTGTTTAAATACTATTGATTTTCAACTTTAAAATTCAAGTTCATTTTTTATTTTATTTATGTATTCAAAGTATTTTTATAAACTATAAAAATAACTCTTTATAATATAATAAATAAAATTAAAATAGGTAAAACGGTTCTAAAATTTTGAAATTCTAACCAAACCACCCTCTACATAATTACGATTTGGAATCGAACTTTCGAGTAGAGTTACGGTTCCATAACCATCGGTTACAGTTTCATAACCATCGGTTACGATTTAAACCACCAATTATGGTTGGTCTCCAACAATTTCAGTTCCCTTGAACACTTCTACTGTTGGAATTAATAATATATAATATTCGTGTAATATTAAAATTAAACACACTAATAATAATATTAAATTATTCATATTTATTATAAATCATTCAAACTCATATATTTTAAAGTCGTTTAGCATATTTTTTAATAATATAAATACTACAAGCCATCACACACACATAATAATCAACATAATATATTATTATAAGTCATTAAACTCATCAAATATTTAAATACAAACCGAATATGAATCGAATAGATTGAATAGTTTTACGAATCAAATAGTTTGAATAGTTTTACGAATCAAATAGTTTGAATAGTTTCGCAAAACGAATCGAATAGTTAGAATAGTTTCACGAATCGAATCAAATACCGTAGTATTCCTTTTGCTTCGATTTGATTCAATTAATGTAGAACCATACTTCAACTAACAAGAATTATACTTACCAGCTCCAGAAAATTAACAATGTTCAATATACCAAAAACAACAAGACAACAATGAATGACTTTAGTGATTTTAGATTGATATGCTAATAATTTCTATGGATAAAAGGAAAAGAAGAGAACTACTAAAATAAATGAATTCTAAACTAGAACAATTTGATTTAAGGTTTAGAGGGTCTAAATATCAATAGTATTTAACATGAAGGGTGCATTTGTACTTAACAATCATAAAGAGCTTAGTTGTACATGTAAATTAACATTAAGGCTTATTTGACCCTTTTCCCAATTAATAATTCTAATTGTAAAGTGAGAATTCATAAAAAAATTTTATTAAAATTTTAATATTTATCTAAAAAATATGTCAAATCATCTACGAACGTATTAAGCCAATTCACCGTGTGCGGGCTAACGTTTTTGATATTGTTATTGTTATAAACAAGAAAAGGGGAGCGAATTCCGACAATCATAGTTGACCACCTTAGTTAAAATATAGCTTAGAAATCGTATAAAGTGAGCATGAAAAGGCTGGTTACTTAATTTATTCACACTGAATTTTTAAACGTGTAGTAATATACTTATTTAATTACCCACTTTCCACTTTTACCAAGATTAAGTTAACTTTAAAATGATTAGTACATGAAAACAAACCATGAGTTATTGGTAACTGCTATTTTCCATTGTAACTACCACAACCACTTGCAATTATTCGTTTAATTAAGAAATAGAAGAAGCCGCAATATAAACAAGGGCTTTCAAAAAATACTACTCTAGCTTGGGGTTCAAGCAAACTAAACTTTTCATGAATTATTTGGGATTCGGTTTCATAAAAACTCGTTTGTAATTCATTCGTTTACTAAATAAATCGAACTCGAGCCTCGAACCGAGCTCAAAATATTTTTCGAGCCGAACTCGAGCCTAATGGTATTCGACTCGAAAAGTTCACAAACTTTGGTAACGAGTTGAACGTCGAATAGTTCGCGAACTTTGCTAACGAACTTGTTCACAAACTCTAAAAATAAATCGAGCTTCGAATATTTCACGAACTTTATATACGAACTAGTTCGCGAATTTGTCAAATTAATATTAAAATCTATATATTAACTCAAATAATTTAATAAACGAGCTTTTTAACGAGTTCGAAATCGAATATTTAACGAACTCAAGCCTGAATTCATTATTAAATCGAATAATATACAAACCGAACTCGAACTCGATTTTTATTTACTCAAACGAATTCAAGCTTGATTTTTAGAACCCGAAATACACTCGATCCATCAAATTTTTAAATGAGCCGAATTCGAGTTTGACAGTATTAGATTCTATTCGGTTCGATTACACCCTTACTTTTAAATAGCGAGTTTAAGAGGAATGTGATTTAGTGTTCCACTGTGGTCTTTCACATTTCATGTTTTATAAGAAAATTTGTCATTTTAATTAATATTTATTGAAAATAAAGATTTATGAAAGTCGTAATAATACTCTTATTTAATTAGTCAGTTTCCACTTTTACCATGATTAAAAATATGATTAGTACATGAAAACAAGCCATAGTTCTCGGTAACTGCTATTTGGCATCCTGTCTACTGTAATAAGGTTGAGTTGTAAATAAATGAAATAATTTTAGCACCATTTGGTATTCGATTCTAAATTTGATAGTTCGAATTCAAAATTTAGTAATACAAAATTTTTTCGATTCGATTTATATTTGAATACAAGTCGAATATTATTATATTCAATTCAATATTTATAAATATTCGATTAAATATATAAATAATATATTTATATTTATATTAAATAAATATATAAAAGTATATCTATATATAATTATATAAATGTTATAAAGCCTATTTTTTATATTAAATAAAATGAATTTTAATTTAATTATTAATTTTTGTTATAATGAGATTTCGAATCCAATGAATTATTAAAGAAACCGATCAAATTTTAAAATCAAACTAAATATTTGATTTGAATTGAATATTCAAATATTTATAATGAATCAAATATTGATCATTATTTAATATTCGGAAACGAATCGAATGATTTTACGAATCAAATCAAATACTGTAAATATGTGATATTCAGTTCGATTCAATTCGTATAAAACCCTAACGGCAACCACATGCAATAATTCATTTAAATAAGATACGAAACAAACCAAAATATAAACAATTAAGGTTTTTTTTTTTTTTTGAAAAAAAAGTAAATAAAATATTACTCCTACGTAGCCAGGTGAAGAGTGACGAGTGTTCGGTGGTTGTGTCTCATATTTTATGTTTACAAATTTTTTTATTATTTTAATTAATATTTATTAAAAATAAAAAATATTATAATATAATGAATCATAATTAATATTCCCCCCGTCCACCAAGTACGTTCCCACTTTGACCGGACATGGGTTTTAATGTATTGTTTGACTTTAGTAGATAGTGTGTAAGTGTATTGAGTGTTGTGTAGATAGTGGAGAATGTGGTCCACTTAATTGATGATGTATAAAGTGTATTGAGTAGTTATTGGAGTAAGGGACCCACCTAATTGATGATATGTATTGAGTGGAGAATGAATATTTATAATTAGGTGAATTAATTATTGCAACTTATGAATAATTATGAGAATTTACAGATTAATTATTGGTAATTTCGAAATTAATTATGAAAATTTAATTAAGGGAATATAAAGATGATTTACTGTAACTGCATTAATGACTTGAGAATATAAATATTACTTGTAAATTTCGAAATCAAACTGCATTAATGACTTGAGATTTTTCAGATAAATTAGTGATTGCATGTACTTGATTAATTACTGCAACTATATTCATTTATTCTAAACATCTTTAATTCATTAATTGGAATTTAAAGATTTATTAATTAGAATTTAATTGATTTATTGAAATTTACAGATTATTGGAATTTATAGTACATAAAGATAAATAAATTATTCATTTATTGCTAATTTTGAAAATTTAAAGTACATAGAGATAAATAAAACCATAAATACATTAACCTTTTAAGATTTAAGTACATGGAGATAATCAATTTTTTTTGGAGGGAATCTAAATTTTATTAATTACTAAATCCCTTCAAAACACTTGAAAAGGCTACATAAGTTTTAAATGCTATAAATACATTGAAAAAGAGAATTCAATCATCATTCTCTCTCAGCCACTACACACCCAACTGTAATTGCTCCAACATTCAATACATGGAGCCACCTAACATCATTCCCAAAATTACAGATGGTGAAAAAAATATTATAGCACAGTGGCTTCTACAAAACAGCAAAGATGGGGAATTAATGCATGGAGCATCATCAAAAGCAGCAACTAAGTTTGGAGTTTCAAGGAGAAGTATTTATAACTTCTGGATAGCTGCAAAAAAACAAATGCAGATGGGCCAACCAGTGTACCTGCAAACAAGAAGGTTAGGTGTGCAACATAGAGATAAAATGAAGATTGATGCAGATAAGGTGAGAGGTCTCACAGTGTTAGAGAAATCTTCAATAAGAAAGATGGCATCAAAGTTAAATGTAAGCAAGAGTACAATGGGCAATTCGGTGCATGACAAGCATATTAGAGCACACACTAGTGCTATTAAGCCAACACTTACTAAGGGAAACAAGATAGCAAGATTAAGATGGAGTTTGAGTCATCTTGACCCAAACTTAGTAGATGGTTCTATGAAGTTTCAAAGCATGTATAACATTGTTGACATAGACGAAAAATGGTTCTTTATGACTAAAACAACAGACAGATACTATCTGTTGCCATAAGAAACTGATCCATACAGACATTGCAAGTCCAAAAGGTTCATAACAAAAGTTATGTTTATGTGTGCTGTGAGCAGACCACAACTAAACATAGATGGAGAGATTTTATTTGATGGGAAATTGGGAATCTTCCCATTCACAGAGCTGCAACCAGCAAAAAGAAATTCCAAAAACATAGATAAAGGAACAATGGAGACAAAACCAATCAAATCAATCACTAAGGATGTGATGAGGGACTGCATTATCAAACAGGTAATCTTTTTAACTGTTTTCTTTAACTATCAGACTTGAAAAGTCATCATTTAGATTAAAATGACATTTCATCTTGCAGATAATATCAGCTATAAAGGCAAAATGACCAGCAAATGCAAGCAAGGAAATAATCATTCAATAAGACAATGCTAAACCCCACATCCAACACAGTGATCAAGAGTTCATTCAAGCAGCAAATTCAGACGGATTCAACATAAAATTGGTTTGACAACCACCAAACAGTCCAGATACTAACATTAATGACTTGGGATTTTTCAGAGCTATTCAGAGTTTACAGGATGACAAGCTTGCAAATTCAGTGGATGACATAGTTACAAATGTACAAACTGCATTCAATGAGCTTTCATCAAGCACACTGAATAATGTTTTCCTAACTTTACAAGGTTGCTACATAGAGATCATGAAGGTGAAGGGCAGCAACAACTATAAGATCTCACACATGGGCAAGGGAAAACACATTAGACAAGGCACACTGTCTCAAACATTGCAGGTGGAAGAGGGGCTGATAAGAGACAGCTTGGAATTTCTAGGAGAACAAGTGAACAATGTTGGTGCATCTTACAACATTGAAAAGTTGCAATCATCATTTGGAATGTAGGGTAGTGGCAGGTTGACTTTTTTTGGATTGTAGGGTAGTGGCATTTGAAAAGTCAGCATTTGGATTGTAGGGTAGTGGCAGGTGGTTTTTTTTGGTATAGTTTACAGTATAAGCAACACACTAGGTACAAATGGTTGTTGTTTAGTATGTAAACTGTTTTTTTGCCCATATATTGGGTAATGTAATCTCAACTTAATCTGAAGTGATTTTTGCATCATAGACTCAATTTATCATGCTATTTATGTGATTTAACACACTACATATCAATATACTTAACTTCCTAAACTTGTAACCAAGATTCATAGAGGCGGCAGATTCAAAATGACATTTATCTAAGCATTACACCCTCAGAAATCAATCATCACAGAGTTCTCAACACAAAAATGTTATTAAATCTATCTACACAATCAATAAATCCATATTACAAGTGGAGACAAAATACAGGATCATTGGGTTTCATCACAACAGGTCCCTCAGCAAGAAATTATCATTAGGACTTTAACAACAATCACATGCAGCAACTTACTCATAATAATCAGGCCATGTACAAATCACATAAGTTCACATTATGTCAACTACGCCCCAACAAATACAGATCAGACCAACTACACCTCATAACAGTTCAGATTAGGTCAACTATGCCTCAAATCACATCACAACACAGAAACAGGCCAACTACGCTTCCAATCAGAAACAATCAGGCCAACTACGCCTCATATAAGGTAAAGAAGTTCAAAAATTAACTTAATCAATCGAGATCCAAAAAAGGAGCCACGGATGGCAACCAATGTGCAACCAGCGCTCTGAACCAAATCTTCTTCTCCTTAGACCACTTCTTCTTCACAGGAACAACTTCTTCATCCACAGATTCAACCAAATCCAGGTTGGGGGTTTCTTCAACCATCGTGTCAAAATCGGATAAGAGCCAAGATGGCTTTATCCACGGCTCTATATACACGGATTCAGTTGAAGTAGCAACAGGAACAAAACTGGAACACGAATCCATGAAAGGAGAGGAAGGATGTGGCACATATTCTTTACAGAGGGTAGGAGAAGAGGATAGTGTAGATCTAGGGTTTTCAGAGTGAATAACTCGAGGAGAAGAAGGATCCTGAGCAGGTTGCATCATGGAGTTAATTCGGCTCAAGGGTGGGGAATGAACTCGGGTTGCAGAATCAATGGAGGTGGATAGGGTTTTGGGGGAGATGAAGAGGCAGGAGTTTCTAGAGTTAGGTGAGAGAGAGACTTAGTCGATAGAATGAGTGTAATGGGTTGGGTTATGTTAGTTTAATTAGGTGTTAAGTGTATTAATTAGGCTAAATCGACACTTATTAGTTCTAATAGGTTTAATTTAATTGATTTATATGTGGGCCCACAGTGGCATTTTCGAAAATAAGATATTCATTAAGGATATATTGGTAAAATTGAGGGGTTTCCAAAAATAGAAAAAAAAGTGGAAACCTACTTCATGAACGGACCGATAAGGAAATGTGGGAACGTACTTGATGGACAAGGGCAGTATTTATTTGAGAAAAAGTAAATATATATATATATATATATATATATATATACCATGATTTTAAATTTATCAATCCTAAAATGACATTGATCGTTAAAAAATAATTGTATACTATATTTAAATGGGATGAACTCATATATTAAACACAAAATTAAATTTAAAACATATAAACTTGAAATTGAAACAAATATATATATAAATAAATATAAATAAATAAACATGAGTATTGATAACGTTCACTTATCATTGCAATTTTTAACTTCTTAATATTTCAATAATGGGCCGTGAGCAAGTGATCTCCTCAGGTCCAATAGTGAAGGTATAATAAAAATCTAATGATTTAATTTATCTACTTGGAAAATTTAGGTTTACCTCTTGATTTAGCAGCAGCACTCAGTCTCTTCATTTAGGTGAGAAATCGTTTTCATCTATGGATGTGTTTGTATTTCAATTGGGGAAGAAATGACTGAAAAAGCGTATGGTGGGCCGGGCTTGATAAACTGAATTGGGGGTGTCTATTTAATTGATGGTGCAAAGTTATAAAGTTGTTTTTAATAATAAATCAATACTAGTAGTAAAAAAAATTTGGGGGTACAACACAGTTTGTAACATGATATTAAACATTGACCAAGGAACATGATTACAAAATTTTGTCACTGAATTGCGCATTTTGGAGAATATTAAATTACCACTGAGATTATTTTGCAACAATAAGTCTGTTGTGTTATATCCCAACAACATTAGGAACTCTTCTAAATTAAAATATGTTGATATAGAATTTGTAGTTGTGAAACAAAGATTAGAGTAAACATAGAGCATATTAAGACAAACTCTATGATAACCGATTTATTCACTAAGGTCTATCACCTAAGACCTTTCATGAGCATACAACTTATATAGGTGTTGTATGATTCGAAGATATCATGGTTTAGTAAGAGTTTGTATTTTAAATATTTTATGGTTGTTTTGTAATCATAAATTAAATTTTTTAAGTATGTTCATTTCAATTTGTGATGTGACTTCAGTTTTAAAAATGACCAATTGGAAGTGTGCATGTTTGTTTTAACATTGCATGAAATTTATATGCTACCACCATTGCTCTATGTCATTTAACTATATTTGTACATTTTACTATTGATAAGTTTGGTCATACATATTTAGCAAAAAATTGTTTTGATTGTATACGAATGTAGTTAATGGACAAGAATGTTGACAGATATTGGTTATATAATAGCAAGATATCAGCTCATTGAATTGTACATATATTAGTAGAAGATTGTTGGATTATATAATGACAGTCACATAAACCGTGTCTAGGGAGGTCAACTAGAGATGTTCAAATTAACCGTAATCTCCATAATCGAAGTGGAATCGTCGATTTTGGAAACCGTAATCGTACTTGATGATTTTGTTTTGAACTGTAATCGTAACGGTTCAGTTTCAGTTTTAAATATTCATAATCGTGAACTGAAAGTTACGAACTCTCTGTTCCTCCACATTTTTTCTAGAATTTTTGTACATCTAATTTAATTTTTGTAACTCTGTAAATATGTTGAGAAAATATATTTTCCTACCTCGATTAAACATAGTTGGAAAAAAAAACTTGTAACACACGGAACTGAGAGTGATATTACATCATGTCAAATCAGCAAGTGTGATAAAATCTATGAGATTCATCTCAAGTTATTTTGGTATTTTAATTATATTCTGTTGTTTTTATTCAAAGTATCGTTATAACAATATGCATAACATTAGTTTTTATTATATTTTACTTAAATAGATATTCATACATCTTAGGAATCGTGATCTGAACTGCGACAACATAAATCCAAAAGTGCTAGAAAAGGTGAATTCTATGAAAGAGAAATTACTTGCAGAAATTTACATAAAAATAATGATTATTTGTGGCTGCTGGGATTCGAGCCCAGGTCTCCACGGCCACAACGTGGAATTCTTACCACTAAACTACAGCCACATTGTGTTGGAGTTTCTCACAAATATATACATAAACTATATGTTATAGAATTGCATCACGGTTCAAAATGTATTTGTAATCTCATTTAATTCAATCAAACATCAGGAATTAGTGAAAAATTAGAGATAAAACGCGGTATGCTTGATGCAATCCAGATGTGTTTTAATAGTTACAATCACTGAAAAAAATATACTACTATAATAAAATTTTCAAAATAGACAATTAAGCAAATATTAGAAAATACTGGTTCGCAACACGGTAATAGAATACAACTAATTTGACAACTATGTAATACTATAACATACTTCCACTCAGATAATTTACACTGTACATTAATGAAGGAGAGAACACAAGTCTCCACACTTATCACAAGATACAAGTGATCATTTTAAAGTGTCACTTTCCATATCATTGCTTGAATTTGTCACTTTATACCTCTATCTTGTCAGAAATATTTGGCCAGTTATATTAATATTACCAAGATGAAAATTTTAAGTAGATTATCTCTTCCCAATCACCCATTGGGTTCAAAGATATTTGTGTTGGTAATTTCTTAAACTAAGGGGACTTCTCTGGTTCCATCAGACTAAATAATCCCCATCCTACTTCCTATAGCTTTCTCCATTTGACAGGTTCAATCGATCTACCAACGTAACCTCATCCTATGCCACCCAAAAACGAAAGGCTTTTTGGTTTCATCTTAATACTAGATCGACCGGACTTTCTGCAGCTGTCGTGGCCTTCGCTTCTCCACTACAGGTATTACATTCTCCATAAGCTGTATCAACAAACAACCACAATAGCATCAGTCCTCTTCTAATGTAATGATTATGTGACGATCACAATCAATTGAGTTTTTCCTAGTAACTATTTGAAGGTGAGTACCTGCTTAAGCCTCTTCTTCGTCCATTCTGCCTGTAATTCGAAATGGCATGAGCATTCTATATGTGAGACTAGGAACGTCGTAAGTATATAATATGGACAATCTCCAGATCAAACAACTATAAATGGCATGAAAATATATCAAGTCATGCAGATAGACAGTTTAGTTAAAGGGAGTACAGGACAGAAGCTGCACAGCAATAATGATATAGACATTGGATAAAGGAGATTGGGACAGGAGATTAAATTTGAAGAGTTCAGAAGCTCATGATGATTTGCATGAATCTCAAATGGCTAGAATCAAGTGAGTGATTCATATTGCAAATGGCCCATATAGTTTCAACAACATCATAAACAAAATCAGTCATGCAATAAAAATGCTAGGATAGTGTTATACACATTCAAAATAGCAATGCAAAATCCTATAATGCTCATTTGTCCAGATGTCAACAAACCCACTAATTGGTTGAAGAATATATCATGTAGCAAGATCTTTTCCAAACTTAGACAAAATCCTCTAATGCTCATGTTTCAAGATATACAAATTACGATAGCACGAAATCCAATTGTCATGAATTAGAACTATATTTAGACCAGAACCATAGTTAAGAAACCAACAAAGTTCACAGTACCTATTCTTGTGAAACTAAAAACTATTCAGAATTACACAGTTAGGTTAGTAACCAAAGAGTCTTCAGTCTTGAAACAAGAAAAAACAAATCAAGCTGATCAACCTCTATTTTCCTATCTCAAACAGAAATACATGACACAAAGAATACATGATTGATATACCTTTTCAATTAGCCCAAAAGAATAAATTTACTTGATACGGACAGTGAAGAAAAGATTAATTTTAGAATATCATACTCCAAGCAGTGTTTTAATGATAGGATTGGTTTCAATCTGGTCTTTGTTCCAAATGGCAGTTCAGCCAGTTGAAATGGCTTCACTTGCAGCTCGACCAGAATATTACAAATTAAATATGTATCTTATGCTATGTAAAATAAAACATAATACAAATGGACGTACAAATGACCAAAACAAATATTACAAATCAAAGAAAGCACACGTACCGTCTAAGTTATAATCAGTATTGTTTTATAGAGTTCTTCCTATATTCCATATAACAGTCTTATTCTCCTTTTACACAAACTAAGAAAATACACTCAATAAATATACATATTACATAGAACAGTAAATGATCATACACTTTCCAAAATATACCTCTATTTACTCATCCAGAGTGGACGATTGTTAATTTCCATAATTACTTTTAACTTTAAGTAGGGATATATTAAGGAAAAATAACAAAAAGGAACTATAATTTTGTTGCAAATTTTTAGAATAAAAGTGGATTATAGTTTTAAGATGGGAGTTGTGGGACATTACAAAACTAACTTCTCAAAACCATGCGTACAAAATAGCATAGAATGACGAGTAAAACACCTCAATATCATAGAGATAACTCCTTGCATTTCACGATAAGCTTAGTTTATAAGAGCATGTGAAGCCTGATAAATACCACAACAATCAGGCTAAGGGATAAAGAGGCATGCACGGAATTACCATTGAATTTCCAGCTTTGTAAGTTCTGCTGCAGCAAAAATTTAAATAACAATTCTAAAAATAGAAAAATCAAGCAATTAATGACAATGGGGTCAGTTAGATGATGCAATAGTCCTAACCAGATCTCCTTATAACAAACTGCTATTATTATATGAAAAACGTGAAAATAACAAAGCAAATGTGTATATCAAACATTGCTGAGTTGATCAAGTTCCTATATATAAATAACGTAATTATAATGGGATCTTCTTACTTTTTATTGATTTCAATTACAGCCACCAGATAACATTGAAGAAAATAAAACTAATGATTTGCTCAAAACAGGAAACATGAATTTCAAAGTCGAAATGTATAAAATGAAATATATAACCTTCTCTTTTAACAGCTGCTCATTTTCTTCCTCTAGTTTCACCACCATCGACTCCAATTCCACTTGATACGCCTAAGAAATTCACAAAAACGCATCATGAAAAGCCAGGCAAAGGGTCATCCCTTAGAAATTAACCAGAAAGTACAGAAATTCCCACCTGCTTACGCTCTCTAGACCTCGCCGCAGACTCCCTGTTCTTAATCATCCTTCTTTGTCTTTGTTGCGCCGCCTTATCCAATGGTTCCAACAAACTCAAACTTCTCCTCCCTCGACCCAGATCCCCAACATCTCCAATCACACTAGAACCACTCTCGTAACTATAAATCCTCCCACTTAACCCCTCGTCCTTCACATCCACAATTCCCCTCGTCCCCTCCGCCTCCTCCTCTTCATCCTCCTCCGCCGCACCAGCCTTCGCCAAAAAATCCTCCAGAGTCATCATCTCCTCCTTTGGCTGCTTCTCACTCTTCTTCCCCGCCATAATCTCTCTCCACACATCATCCACTGTCTTCCTAGCCATCCTCGGCGGCTCCCTTTCTCCATCGCTGATCGGAACTACCGCCCCAGCCGCATCTAGCAGCGTGATCTCCGCATTCAACAGCGTACTCGAACTACTCAGAAATCCACCCGCCATCGCAGAACCAGATGCTAATTCATCGCGAGCATTGCCGCCCCTATCGATCCTAAGGAAATCTGCAGTCGAGGAGGTGGAAGCACGCGCCGAGAGCTTACGCTTGAGATCCGGATCGCGCGAAGCCGAAGAAGCCATGAGCTTCGACGACGCCATTACACAATGAGGCCTTCGATTGATTCAGCGCTCATCGAGCTTGATCGCATCCAATCATTTCCCTTTCCATGCGTATTCCTCGCCCTCTCCCAGCACAACTGTATATGGATTACTTCACACACAAACAACTAACAGCAATTGGCGTGATTATTTAGTGTGCGAGTGCGAGTGCGAGTGCCTAGGGTTTTGAAATTTGATGATTATGTGCAGATATTGGGATATGCAATCGAGGGGGTTTACGTGTGCGTGTGTAAGAGGCCGGAAATTCTGTCTACTGTGAACGGAAATGAGAAGTGCCACTTTATAAGTTTGTCGTTTTTATGTTTATTAACGACTCTTGCTGGAACCGAACGAAAATGCAGGACTATTACCGGAGGGACGGTATGTTTGGAGAAGGCTTTGCTTTGACTGGTGGTGAAGAGGAGGAGGCAAAACTCGTCTGTTCTAAAATCTTATCCACTAGGCACTACTCCCTCAGCTACGTGTCATATTTCAAATATCAAGACAACAAGTTAAATTATACTACTTGACCTTAATTATTACATTGAAAATATAGAAAATAAAAACCATCCAAATGAATAAAAGAATAAAATAAAAATTTTAGTAATATTTTTATCTTGAATTTTGAAATAAAACACTTATTAGGGGACAAAAATTCTCTTATGGGACACATTACGGGATGAAGAGAGTAATTAATTATTGTTAAAAAATTATTTTAAAAAAAATGGATTACATTATATCTCCACACCTATTCTATTGGACATTAATTTCACTACCACTAAACCAAATAGACCGGTGAATAAGAAATGATCCCTCCCTCTAATATCTCTTTCTTTTTTACTCACAAATCAATATCTTAATTTATTCTCTTTTATTTTATTAGATTTATTTTAATAGTCTTTGCTTTTTAGTTACTCCCTCCGTCCCGGTTAATATGAGGCGTTACTTTTGAGCACAAAATTTTAATAGAGTTGAAAAGTAGCGTAAAGTAGTAATATAAATATATATTATTTAAATTTATGGGTGTAAAAAGGTGAATTAAAAATGAAATACATCAATTTAAGTGGGACGATCCAAAAGAAAATACGCTTCATCTTAGTTGGACGAAGAGAGTAAAAAATTTGTCAAAAAAGGAAATGAGACTACCTTATTATGCGAGGATCGAGAAAGATGGACTACTTTCGTGGAACGAAAGGAGTATAATTTAGGACGATAATGAAATTTTTTGACCAACCTATCTAAAGATGTTTACAGTTACATTTTAGTTACATTTAACTAAATGGAAGAAGAGAACTGACCTTTTAGTTTGATACAATCGAGTGATCCTCGCTAGATAATTATCATTTTGATATCATATTATTATGAGAGCTGTTAATTACTTTATTTAAGATACTATTATTTATTTTTCATACTATAGATATTTGATTTTATAAATTAAATTTGATGTGGATATGACGAATGGGAGAGATAGGTCCATAAATAAGGCCATACCCCTTTGTCCCTTACCTCATGGGTGTTAGTATGCAATTCCTTGACTACAAAGTTAAGTGTTAAAATATACTTTATCCGTATATCAAAATGGTTTATATATTTTTGAATGTCCACGAAAATGTTTATATTTTAAATTTTCATTTTATAGCAAATGAACTCATCACACTCACTACACACAACTCAATTTAAAATAATACTTTAAGTGAGATTCAAACTTCACTAACTACTCACAACCAATTTAAAATAATATATGAAGTGAGACTCTAACTCCACTCACTACAAAATTAGTGAAAATTAGGACCCACAAAAAATTGTTATTAAATGTTAAAATATATTGATTTGAATGATAGTGAAAATTATGACCCACAAAAAAGTGGTATTAATTTTCAAAAATAGAAGATGCATGTTTATGTGAAACGTACTAAAATGACAAAAGGTGCATGTCTATGTGAAATAGGTAATATAATACAGGGATATTGATTTTAAAATACATGAAATTTTCACGTTTTATTAATTTTAACACGAATTTTAAAACATTGTTTAAAATACATGAACTTTTGTACTTGATTTTTGACATAACGTTGACTTTACATAAAAATCGAAACTGACATGACACAACTTATATGACGTGGACTTATAACGTGGATTTTAAATTATTTAAAATACATGAATTTTTCACGTTTTATTATCTTTAACACGAATGTTAAAACATTGTTTAAAATACATGCACTTTAGTACTTACTCGATTTTTGACATAAAATTGACTTTACACAAAATCGGGACTTATGGCGTAGATTTTAAATTATTAATATTTTTCATTCACTTCAATTATTAATTATTTAGTCTTTAAGATTGAGTACTCGGCTTTAGAAGTCAGTGAGCGGGGGAAATGGGTGGCGGAGGTTAGGGAGCCAAACAAGCGCTCCAAAATCTGACTCGGCTCCTACTCCTCCACCCTCGCAGCGCAGCATGGCTACGACACCGCCGTATTCCACCTCCGCGGCCCCACCTCCCACCTCAAATTACCCGACCACGTCCTTAAGTAAGGCGTCATTGCCTCACCTCTTAATATGCAAACAACGTGTAATCCGAATGAATTATGATGCAAGTTTGGGATTAAATTTACTTTTTTGATGAAGTTGATTGTTTAACTCCAGTTTAAGTATCTGTGAAAGTTGTTTCAATATTTTCAAGAAAATAAATAAATACATATATATATATAAATATATATATATATATTCAAAAAAAATTATTTTTAGGAAAAATGGACATTTAAATAATGTTTTGAGTTTAATAATTGTGAATATGATATATTCTTAAATGCTAAATAATTAATAATTGAGTGAGAGAAAAATATTAATAATTTAAAATTCACATCATAAGTCCTGCTTTTGTGTAAAATCAACTTTATGTTAAAAATCGTTGTGGCTTCCTCTGTGATGGGTACTGAGGGTACTGGGGTGGAGGTGGCGGCAACTGGTGTTGCTGCTGCTGAGCCTGAGGCTGAGCCTGCATGGCTCGAACATATTGCCTCTGGTTTGGCTGGTTAGGCCTGGAGCCTCCTCCTCGCTGCCTCGTGGGACAGTTCCTAGCTAGATGTCCCTTCTGCCCATAGGCGAAGCAGCTATCGCTGCCAGCCCGACATTCTCCCAGGTGCATTTTCTTGCATTTCATGCAAGTGGGATATTTCTGTGGGTGAACATTGGTTGGTGCTACAAAGTTTGACTTTTCTGAGTGGTGGGACCGGTTTTGCCCTTCCCATGGCTTCTTCTGAGTTGTGCCGCCCCGATTGTCCTCCCACTTGCGCTTCCCTTTATGGTTCTGGGAAGGTATTGGGGTGAATGCTGGTGGTGCCGCAGCCACTGCTCTCTCTCCTGGCATGGCCGCCTCGATATCTAGGGCGCGGCTAAGTGATTCCGGGTAGGATAAGCCCCCGTGGCTTGCTAGCGCCATCCTGATCTCGTGCCTCAGTCCGGCACAGAATTTCTCAGCCATCTTTTCATCGGTATCCACCTGCTCTGGGGCATACCGAGACATGTCACAAAAGGTCCGGTCGTATTCCGTGACCGACATCCTCCCTTGCTTCAAGTTATAAAATTAAATTTCCTTCTTCTTCCTATAGCTCTTAGGAATATACTTATCGTATATTCCCGTCTTAAATTCTTCCCAGGTCATATTCTCCCGCTGTTCAGGGGTCATTGTCTTCCTCCAGGCCTCCCACCAGAAGTCAGCTGAACCCGTCAATTGGAAGGAAACGCACGTCATGCGCTCCTGATCCGTGCAACGGAGGAAGTTAAAAATGCGCTCCAATGCGCGCACCCATACCTCCGCTTCAGCTGGGTCACCTAACCCATTGAAGGTGGGTGGATTTTGTCGGAGGAAGAGTTCCTCGATCCTCCTAGCAGGCGGTGGGAGGGGTGGGGTTACCTCCCGCTCCGCGGCCGGTCCTCTCTCCTCATTATTTGGATTAAGTCCCCTTCCTCGGCCTCTCGGGCGTCCTCTTGGCGGCATTCTGTTAACATAAGTGTTTCTCATCTTAGTGGGGAATTTTGTTGAGTATTATATTTAATAATATGGAGTCTTACTTAGCATCTGATATTTCGAAGCAATGGAATTTACGGAATTAGATATAGGCATTGCATATAACAAAATGGGCCCTCAGGATCATCATAATTCATATCATATATTGCCTCAGCGAGGTCTAGCTCAATACAAAATTCTATCGTACTTTCTAAGTACATGGTATGATGCTCCTCTCTAGGATGCCATCACAATAGGTACTCAGCCTCGAAACACTAGCTACTGTGTTTTCGTGCTGTCCAAAATATCAGATATGCTATACTAGTACGGAACGGTTTATAATAACTATCGTTTCCGACTACAAAATATATATCATCGGTACGGTCTATACGTATGATCCGTTACTGATGAATACAAAATATCGACCTAGCTACTCCTGGGTGACGCAGCTAAGGTACTCCTCCTCGTCCGGGGCCTCCTCATCCCAGTCAGGCTCCCAAGCCTCATCCTTGGGGTCGATCTCGGGAGCTACCTCCTCCTCTGGGTCCTCGTCCGGATCCTCCTCGGGGTCCTCCTCCTCAGGATCCTCCTCCTCGGGATCCTCCTCCTCAGGATCCTCCTCTGGTGCCCCTGTTATCGTCTCACCATATATCCTCAGAGGCTCCCTCGCTCTCTCCAACAGTCTCTGGATCCTGGCGTCGAACTCGTCCCAATCGAGGGGTGCCTCCCTCTTTCGGGAGGGGCCCTCGTCAGCCGGGGTGAGAGTGAGGCCTGATCTCTCGTCCCAAAACGGCATTGTGCCCGAATCGTCGTCGGCAACTAGGGGTCGACTGGAAGAAGGTAGTCGTCGTACTCCTGTAGTGGGGCGAGAGGGACCTGACTCAGCATCATGATGCCCTCGGTGCTCTGGCATCTGTGTCTGCGGTGGAACGGAAGGTGTAAGGTGCTCCTCTGCAGGGCGGAAGGGCTCCATACCATCATCGCGGGGTGCCTGAAACTCCGGCACCGGCTCGCCATAGAGTAGACTATAAGTCGGAGCTATGGGAATCACTCCTGCCGGAAGGTATGTCTGAATCAGGGGTGCCCAAAGCGATGGCTCGCCCCCTGCTATGATCAAATCGCCGGGTCGAATGTATGGTCCCTCCGGTGGGCTATGGTACGTCTCCCAAAAATGAAGGATCGTGGTAATAAACCCCCGTATGTCAACCCCACGATCATAACTATGTCCGATCGACTGGATAAAATCACCCACTATCATTCGAGCCCATCCCTGCCACCTGGCAGGCAACAACAGAATCAATCGCATCACTCCATCCATCTCCGTCGCTCCGTGAAGCCTAGCGGCTTCCCACCTCCTCAAGTAATGACCCAGAAACTCCCCTAAGGTATCCCGCGGGTCGGGTCCGTAGAACTGGTACGCACGTAAAGGATCAGGTCTAATCGCCATTCTTTTCCTAGCCGTCTGAATGAACCTCGCCACTAAAAAAATATACATATGTAGTCAGTACTCGGAATATCAAATTCTAAATGAACTTCGTAAGTCATCATGGTTCGTTTAAGTCAATTGTTCTATTGGTGTTTTGGTTGCTAGTGGAGGGAAATGCCCTTAGGGTAAAATCTCATCTTGGAGTTAGGATTTGCTTCCTTTGAGTCTTATTGTTCTTGGATACTTAGGTTCTTGTTAACCGACTTGCGGTTTATTCTTAAGTTCGGAGTTGACGGTGAATCAATAATTGTTGACTCTTACCGCTATTTGCTGGGCTAAAAGAGGAATTTTTATGCACTTTCTCTTTCATTCTTATTCATTAAGGTATTTGAGAGAGCTTGCTCTAGGTTGCGATCTAATCTCTCGTTTGGGGTTTGTGTTTGTCGTTAACTCCTTAGTCATAAGGAAAGATTCTTAAGTTCTAGAGAGTCGAACTTAAAGCGAGAGATTTGATTCCAATCTCTCTATACTTGGAAGCTTTTATCGTAAGGCGTGTGCCACGTCTAGAGGGGCAGGATACGCCGGGGTACTAGGCTTTTGTCGACTCGTTTGGTTAGTCTAGTGAAACGATACTAGACTCGAGGTTTGAAGAAAGACTCTTGGGTATAGAGCACAAATGCTCTGATACCACTCTGTCACGCCCGCTTTCTACTAATTCTAGTAAAGCCGGGAACATGACCAATGAAAGGAATAAATGACAAGAGAAAGAAAAATAAATATTCCTTTCATAACATAAAGTAAGGACTAATCCCGTAAATCGGGAAGTCAGAGTCATAAGCTCGTTACATTACATAACAGAATTTAGAGTTTAGTCTCGGATCTATTACATAAAAGTCTAGCAGCGGAATATGCAGGATCGCGTAATAAAGTTCTACGTGTATGAAGACACGTAGAACCCCCAAGAGTCAGCTATTATGGAGTTCGACAAAAAGCACGATCTAGCATCCACGTCTTCATCACTCTTAACCTGCACGTTTAGAAATACATGCAGGGCTGAGTACAAATTTGTACTCAGTAGACACGTGCCGAAATCGCACACGTACATATATAACTGTCAAGCCATTCGAGTGAATCATAGGGATTTTGTCTCTAAAGCACCTATGTTCACCAAAAATCATTTCTTGAAGAAGTTCTAGTTTGACTGCAGTCCTAGTTCTTTGTATTTAACCATATCTGAAGTTTCTATGTGCCGGGGAAGTGGCCACTTCCCACAGACACTTGACCGGTCAACCTTTCGCTGACACACAGTCCATTGTGTACACTAGTTCGAGTGGAGACGCTAACCCACTGGAACCCGAATTCGATTATCATATAACAGATAGGCATCATACATAAATCGAAAACATTTATGGCAAGACAGTGCTTTTGAAAATATCTCATTTCATTTGAAAGCATACACACATATATTTTCATAAGGTAAGAAAAGCCTGCTTGAATGGTCTCGATTGGTGTTTGCCTTGTTCTCGTGATGCGGATCCGACCTCTCGTCGAAACCTTTAATATGAATCTCGAGTGAGATATATTACTCGAGTATATCAAATAAATTCTAAGTGCAAGAAATTACTATCCTTGGTTATCATGAGAGTTTAGTCTCGGTCCTTTAAAGCTCGACTAGTACACGAGTTTAGGAGTTGTATCTCTAGAGGAGTAGTTTGATGAATTTTAAGTCACCTTATGATTCGGGAATTTACTATACTCAATAAATAATTATTGGGTAATGTAACTAAAGACATTCCTAATTTAATATCTCGATTCTTAACTTGAGGCAATTACTTTCTAATTAAGCAAATAAATCAATTAATTGCCACCATAAGCATAATTTAATCATTTCTTATGATTAAATTCTAATTAATCAATTAAGTTCTAACTAATTACTTAGATAAATCTATAATTGAATATTTTGATTCTTAAGTCAAAATATCTATAAGTCTTTTATAGGTTAAAATAACCTAGCTAATATATATCTAGTATGATTTATAATTAAATCAATTATTAAGGTAATTAATTGTCTAAATTGATTATAATTTACTTATCTAAGTTAATTAACATTCTACTTCTTGGGCTTGGTCTAAATAAATAACTTCTATCTATAAAAATTATTAATAGTCTATTTAAATAATTATTTAGCCCATAACATAAATTGGTTTAGCCCATTTCAACATTTTACTTAGGTCTAATTAGAATTTAAGTCAAGGCCCAATTATTAATTCGGACCCGGCCCAGTATTCTTATATTTCCAGGCCCAACTGAATAATTAATTCTCTAGCCCAAATGATTTAATATGAAGCCCAGTCCATCCCCTTAATTTGAGCCCGTTAGATGCACTTCCCAGCCCAGTAGAGTTAATCATCTCGGCCCATGGATCCGGCCCAAACATATAAACAATTTTAATTATTCCTAGCAATTATTTAGCCCACTATAAAATAATCCAGGCCCAACGAATAAATTCGGACCCGGCCCAATACCCGGGTCCAATTCTAGACCCTTCTATTGTTTAAACTAAACCTAATCTATTCTTCTTCTTCCCCAGACATTTCTCCTTCCTCACACTGCCGTTTCCTCCACCCTCGACGCCTGCTCGATTCTTCACTACCGCTCTCTCTCCTCGTCGGGCTCTCTCTCCCTCTGCGTTCTCTCCCCTCGCTCGCAGAAATGCTGCTGCCTTCTCTTCCTCTGCAGTGACTCCATCCTCGACGAAGGTCGAGCAGGGCTTCTCTCGGTAAGCTCTCTCATTCCTCTTTCTTCTTCTTTCTTCCTTTCCTTTCCTTTCCTTTCTCACTCTGCTTCTTTCCCACAGACATGCAGCACTGCTGCTACCTTCCATTTCTCCGTTCTTCACGTCGCACCACCATCACCGCGCAGCACCGTGCTCCTGCTCGTCGCGGAAGGTAGCCACGGGATCACTCGTTACTGGAAGGTTTCAGAATAGCGGCGAAACTGCCATCTCCGGTGCTGAGATTTCCTTCCCTCTCTTATTTCTCTTTGTATGGTATATCTTATTTGGGTTTGATTTATATGTATTCCAATTCCTTGCACGTTCCATTTATGTTAGGATTCCTTGGACTAAGCCTTAGAATTCTATCAAACTTCACAACTTGATTGCTCTCATTTGTTTGATTTTGGTTTAAGAAGTATTCTAAATCTCAAGTTCAATATTCCGATTGCTTATGACCTGCTCATTTCCTTTCCTCTTCGAATATTCCTATTGATGATAGTTCTTATTCTGATTTTTGATTTAATTGGGTCTTATGAGTGTTCTGAATTTGCAGGTTGGTTCCGGGGTTGGTTTGAGGTCATTCGAAGTCATTCGGGGCTGTTCGGGGCGGCTTGAAGCCGTTCGGGGCCTGTTCGAGGCCAACCGAAGCTGTTCGG
>JAPKLX010000039.1:565163-591008 GCA_026898415.1 Leonotis leonurus
TTGAAGCCGTTCGGGGCCTGTTCGAGGCCAACCGAAGCTGTTCGGAGTCGTGCGGGGCTGTTCGAGGCTGCTTGAAGCCGTTCGGGGCCTGCTCGAGGCCAACCGAAGCGGTTCGGAGCCGTGCGGGGCTGAAACAGCCGTGTATTGATCCCCAACACATTAGCTAAGTCTTACTTCTTCCTTTCTCTATAAGTTGATGTCTCTTTTATGTGCTGGTGGATTTTAACTTGATTATAAGAGGCATTGATCATAGTATAACATTGAAAATTTTAGTTCAAACTGTGAAGGGTTATAGGATGGGAAAGAGTTTCTATAGCACTCTAAGTCTGTGTTCATGGCTTAACATACCGTGTATTGCATCTACATTCATGACTTAGAATTTTAAAGCTGTAGCTAATGAAAGTAAATGCTATGGTAGGATTGTTTACCTTTCTGTTTGCTATCTCTTCTCCTCTCCCGTTTCTTCAAGTTTCCAATTCGGCAGCACTTCGTGTGAGTGATATTTGGGTGTGGTTTGAGTTAAAAACTTTCCCCTTTATATAGAAGATTACATCCCTATTTTGTACAAATCCTTATGCACTTGCTTAATCTATTGGATTTGCAGGTCATGGTGATTGGTTGAAGCTTGAGCGTCACTGGTGGCTAGGATCAGTAGGGAGCAGTTGCACGCTGGTTTCTGATTTATGGAGGAGTTGAACAGTTGCACGCTTGTTATGATTTATGGATTACAGTTCATTGGCTTATTTATCTACTGTAATCACACGCAAATGCTTTATGTATGTCCATATATATATATATATTACATCTTAGTTGAAGTTTATATATTACATTCTAAATATATATTACATCTACTGGAGACATTCTACTGTATTATACATGTCTATTATGTATATCTCACTATATATATTACGTATATATATATATATATATATATATATATAGTACATCTTTATTTTCCTTTATGTATAATTGCATATTACACTAATTATGACTAATTATACTTCTCATTTAAACAAATAAGTATTTGTATTAATTTAATACTAATAATGGCACTAATCATATTAGGCATTAATCACCCTCAATGGACCTCCTCGTAAATGTAATCAGATTAAGTGATGACATTAACTATTAAATTACTACAAATGTTCGTTATTCTCGATCTATTTTCAAAAATTGGTCTCGTAAATTAAATCCAAGTACGAGAAATTTGAGAAATTTTAGAGCTTAAGAAAATCTATTTAGGATTAAAAGACGGGATATTACAGTCTGAGTCTGTTTAGATTGTGACTTTATATTACAAATGAGCCGACTGTGTTACCTTCTGTGATCATGGATCCACCACACAGTCTACAATTGTAATAAGTGGACTTGTTTGTAATTCAATATATAATAATTGTTCAACCTAAAACGTGTACTCTAGATTCTCGCAATTAAACGAGGCCTATAATACGTAGTAAGCTGACCCTAGTCGTATCTCAAGGAAGGCTTAACAGGGCTTCCTAATTCAAGTGTTAGAGATTAAAACAAAAAGTCCTAAACATTCTAACCAGATAGCATACGTACTGTCACGCCCCGATCCCGAGGGACGGCGCACGAGCCAGAGCGTGACTGGGGGGAAAGAAAAGAAGCGGGGAAGAAAGGGGGACATGGAACGTGTAATCATGATAGAAGAATTGTCCTTGAAAAATGGACAATAACTCGTTTATAACTAGGACTAATCTGAATGGGGGAAGAGACAAATAAATCCACCAATAGTTATAGTCAACAATGATGTCATGATCAATGAACAATTGGATGCAAAGAGATGCAATGCAAGATGGGGTTGGAGATTATAGCTCGTTACATGGGAGCGGTAATTCAGAATCCCAAGCGGCCGAATCGTCCAAGATGAAATGAATTGGAGATAATACAGCTCGGTACATGAGAACGGTAATCCTGAATCCCAAGCGGCCGAATCATCCAATATGAAAGACAAGATTGGAGATAATACAGCTCGTCTCGTAGGAACGGTAATCCAGAATCCTCGAGAGGCCGAATCGTCCAATAAGAACCGTCGATCAAAGGCGGAGGTTAGTGAGCCTAGCTCGCCAAAAGAAATCACTCACCCAGCTCACCAAGTGTGGTCAGCATTCGCTCGAACACTACACAAGGAGCCGAGGAGTTGAGCGTCCAAGAGGGGCCGACTACTTCTAAGCTCTCCTATGAACATGAATGCATGTAATAGACAATAGTAATTCTCGTGAAATAACAATGAATCATTTATTGTCATGAAGCCAATAGCATGAAGAATCAGAGACTGAAAAAGAACATGAGCTTGGCAGCGGAATACATAACATGACAGTTTGCAACAACCCTTTCCTTAGCCTCGCACGACACCACCAGCCGCTCAATCTGCAAAACAATTTGAAAACATTTTGCAGGGCTGAGTACTAATGTACCCCGTGGGTTATGCCATTTACAAACCTTTTTGCGAAATCATTTTCTGAAAAGGAATATCCATGCTTGCACAGTATCACATAGAAAGTTTTAAAACAGAAATGTCATTCTATGCATACCAAAACCGTTGAGATCTCATTTTCCTTGGCTCGATATTGACATTAGATACCCTTCTATGAACATATGGGGACAGCCCATAGAGGTCCATCATTTATGTCCTTCATCAGTAGGGAACTTTTACCCAAACTGACTTCACTCGAGAATATATGGGGACAGCCCACATAAACCCACGTGTACACTAACCATGTGCCAGTGCGCTAACATAGCACATGATCCGATCGTCATGCTTGAGGGATCACTTATCCAATAAGGAGCAAAACATTTTAACATGGACATCCATTTTGATTTTCATAAATATCAGAGCTTAATAACTCAAAAATACATTTTGAAAACATATATACACCCACCTGTCAGCGAATACCAATACCGTGTGATAACCGTAAATCAGTCAAACGTCTCGTTCGCAATCGTAAGCACCTGACAATTATATGGAACAACTTTTGGCCTCAAATCCCAAAACGTAACGCGAATAAAGTGAAAACGAGGAACCGATGACTTTCTAAGTCTTCTAAGGTCATTTTGGCAATACCCGGGTTTTCAAATCAACTTGGCCCAGAAGGCAAAAATACTCAGGGCATTATTCTCTATAGGAATATGTAAAAATATTTTTGAAATGTGCAACTTTACCTCAAAGCTTACTCGAGAAGATTCGTAGTCTTTTTCAAATCTATGAAAATTGGACCGATGAAAATTAATGAAATCTCTTTCATAAAATTCTATATTTTTTTCTCTACATGCACTAGAAATTTTATTGAAAAATGATAGACCGTGAATATTTTTCCTTTAGAAAAATATGAAATAATGCAATAAATCATGACATGTCGATCCTAACCGGGATCCAAATCTAAAATTCAATCCGGCAGAGTAACGGATCTTATGGTCAGAAACTTAAAACCTTAAGGGACCTTAGCCGTCTGATAGACCAATAGTCACGAAGGAAAAAATGAATGAAGAATAGAACGAGAGGAAAAAGCATGAAGATAATGGTATCAGAACGATGGTAGCAGAAACTTTACGGCGACTGAGCCACCTTTGTCAAGCTCCATGCCTACCTTTGACCTTATCCTGATGTACCTTAACTTAAATCGATCTTCAATTTCCAAACCCGCAGAACCTCGATACTCCAAAATTATAGAAAGAAGAAGAGAGAGAAGAATAGAAGAAGAAATACTTCTGATGAAATGGGCGATGGAAGCCTCGTCCAAGCACCCCTATATATATACTAAAATTTTGATTATTTTATTATTATTTATATTATATTATATTATTATTAATACTTAAATCTTAAAACGTCGTAACTTCTGCACACGATCTCCTTTTCAAGTAAACCCAAAGTCAACATCTCCCTTTCTTAATAATCTACACAATGACTATAATATTGATATACTTTCGGTAATCCATGGAAAAATTAATTTTTATACGACGTGCTTAAACATTAAAAATCCGTAGCGATTACGTACGAACTCCTTTTTGAGAAAACTTAGTGTCAATATTTTTCTTTTGAAAAACCCTACAAAATGAATATAATATTGACATGCTTTTGACTTATGTATGAAAAGTTCAATTTTAAAGAAACGTTTAAAAAGTTTCACCGGGTGCCAAATTCATATGGTAGGTCCTAATAGAGTATAGTCTCTTCCTAAAATCCTTAATTAGTCGTAGTAAGATATCTAAATCGTATTACGAAAATTCGTGGTATTACACGTACGATTAACTAAGCTAACTAATCAACAACAATTTAAATAATGGAAGTTCAGAATTAAGGCTTTAGGAGCTAAACACTCGCTTCGATCATCACATGATATGATTAATACACGCATTCACATGCCTATCTAGAATTCTTAAGAGCTATCTAATTACGAACTTTCATATTGATAATTAGATCGTGACTACGACTTTCGTATTTAGCCACACAATTAAGAATCCAAGTTAAACAAACAAATACTCGATTAATAAGTCTCCGATTATAATTGAAGTTGATTGGACCTTGATCTGACACGAGGATAGTCTCTCGACCTCACCCTACGTCTAACAAATTGCAACAGTGATCAATCGGTACAATTTAATAAGCACGAATCCAAACAAGAAGCATGATTTAATAATAATATCAACGATCGATTAAGAAATTCAACAACCCTAGTGGAGATCAACTACTCAACCCAACACATAATCATAAAATAAGAACTCACTAATGACTATACTATGAGAATAAGCAATTAATCTCCACCTTAATCCGTCTCTCCAAGTCGAAATACAAATAAAAGTGCTAAACAAGAGTTCTAGGACTCAAAGGTTTCGAGTTCTATATGAGAGATATGGAGATCGATCTTCAAAATGGTCTGGAATATCCTTTTAAAACCCACCAATAACCTCCGCTTAAGCGCAACCATTAGCCGCTAAGGAGCCAGCGTCACTCCTTTCTGACGCGCAAAAATTGAAGGGCCAGCGGCCGCTGGCTGCTCTCTGAATTTTTGGCCGCTTCAACCCCAGCGAGCGCTGGAGTCCCAGCACCCGCTGGACTCCATGCTCGTTGACTTTCTTCGGTTTCTCCTCTCGTGCATTCTTTGATTCATCCCGCTTCACTCGGCTTTGCACGTGCGATGCAAACGACACCACTTCTAGCTCCAATCCTTTCTCATTCTACCATCTTACATCAAAACACGACCGACGTAAAAAAATGAACTAAAAAGATATGAAATCAACACAACCTAAAGTCTAGACATGATGAAACCACAACTAAAAACGTAACATAAACACAATAAACAATAATAAATAACACAACTAAAAACGTAACATAAACACATAAACAATAATAAATAACACAACTAAAAACGTAACATAAACACATAAACAATAATAAATAACAAACTAATGATAGAAACATTTATTCTCATTAAAATGGAATTGAAATCAGATTTGATGCATCGTCCAAGCATAAAATTTTGAGGTATAAAACCCCTAACAATATATTCATGTAACCCTGTGCTATGCTATCTCAAGATTTTGTTCACACTTTTTTTTTTATCAAAGAAAGTTGCAGTAATCTCCCAACAATAGATCAATTAGGGGATTTATTAATAGTATTAAAGGGTGCATTTATTATTTCTGATTTTATTAATTTTGAAATGTTGAAAAGGGAAAATATTTAAAATACCAAATTGGAATGCCTAGTGGTGCTAAATAGTGATCCACGTGGTCGAGAGACTACTTGCATTTGAGAAGCATGCTCACCATTAAAAACAACACCAAAGTTTACTGAATTATAAGTGTTTTTAATTAGGGTGGAAAAAAATATAAACTATTCACATTATATTAAATATATTATTTTTTAAATTGATTATTTTATTAAATTTAAATTATAAAATTGTGTTATCTAGAACTGAAATCTGAAATCTATTATTTCGAATATTAACCTCCTACCATTAGCCCAACTCATGCACACTCTTTTATCTCTTTTAACTATAAATTCTAGTCAAATTATACTTACCAATAAAATAAATAAATTTATATTGGTAATTGTATAAGAAATGTATTTAATTTATATAATGAATTGTTAATTTATAAATTATTGGTTAATTGAAAATTAGAAAAACTATAATTTACAGTATATTTCTGAAATATGATACATATTCATAAAAAGAAAAAAATAAAATAAAGATATGCCTCCTAAAAACAATTGGAAGGAGTTTGTCATAGTTTAAGATTTATTTCATACGGTTTCCATTTAAAAAAATTGCTGTGATTATTGGAGTTCACAATTTTGGTCATATTTCAGCAATTAATTATTGATATTATATTTCAAGACTGGACCATGTTATGTTATGCCATTTTTATTTGGTTTTCAAAATATGAAAACTTACATTATCTGATTCTAGAGATTGGAGATTCTTTTGTTTTTTGGAATATTGAAGATCATGATTTATTTCTAAAAATGAAATCATGATTCATATGACTTTTCAAATTTGAACAAAAACATGATAGGATAAAGTGTTGTTTAAAAATGTTTTTAGTGAATTTATAAGAAATCATTTTTATTCGATGTTTCATATATACAAATGAGATATAGTGTAAAAAATTTAAAACAATTTGGATGATTGATTTACGTGGATCCAAGAGTCTGTCATTATTTTTATAACAATGCAAAATGACAAAAATTTAAACTTATGGAACAAACGCCTAAATTACGAGATTCATATCCATAATTAAAAATAAAAACTTTCCATTGCAAGATAATTTCCAAACTTGAAACTGCAAAATCAAATGCAAGTCTATTGTATCCATACACGCGTAAACACACAACTTACGGAATGAAGAAAAGAAATGTACACCGAAGAAGAAGAAGAAGACGATATGAATGTGGAAGCGAAATCACCAGAAGTTGTTGATGACGATTTCAAAGTTACAATGCAAATTATAATTTTTCAAACCACGATTGTGTTCTTTTATTTTTTATGAAATTAGCGGTGCAAATTCTAATCTATATACAATGCATTATGTTGGATATGTTAATACAAATATATCTAATACAATGCTTTCATTGATGTAATTTATATATAATGTATTCTGTTAAAATTTGTAGTACATTTTACTTAATAAACAATGCAAATATAACCCATACTTCATCTCTTCTTTAACATTACACATAATGTAATGCTAACATTACCGTGATGCAAATGAATGAATATGATAACTAAATGTTATAGTTACTATCCGGACCTTAATTTTTGGTCTATACATATGTATGAAACTATGAATGTACCCTTATTTCTTAATTATGAAATATTATAATATATAATTAATTCATTAAAAATTCATTCATTCATAACTGCCTTTGGTTGTAAATATATGAATAAATTTGCTTTCTATTTCTTATGAAAAATGTCTTTTCTACATGATCTACCACCTATAATATATATATATATATATATATATATATATATATATATATAAATCTAGATTAATCTGATATTACTTGTGAAGTGTGAGCTTGGTTGGTACTAGACTTCGAGTGAGTTTGCAATTATTAGTCTGAAATGAGCTTCGAATAAATTAAATTTGATGAGTTTCAAGCATGTTTTGCATTACTTTTTTTATATTTCAAAAAAAAGTTAGATATATAAAATTTAGAATGAAGATTATATGTATGAATTTATTGATTATCATAAATTATATAAAAAATAAATATGTCTTAAAGTGTCTAATTACGAGATGTGTTTGAGTTGCTCCGTTAGACATGTATTTTGTTTGAGAAATGAGATTACGAGAATAGTTAGTACCGGATTGAGTTAGGAAAAAAAACAAGTCAAAACACGATCATTTCATCAAGGGTATCCCGAGCCAACAAACTCGCCTAATATAATGTGTTATTGTGCATTTATTCGAAAGTGAAATTGCTTATTCCAATACGTTTGTTTTTACGTGAGAAAAATTATAAAATTAGCCGCACACACAATAACAAATAAGCGAACACAAAGAATTGGTAACCCAGTTTGGTGCTCAACACCTACGTCTGGAAGGTCACGTCCAAGGGATCAATTCACTATTCAAAAATCTCGAGTTACAAATGACATTTTACTCTCTAAGAACTCTCCCACGCCTTAAGAAACCTCTAACTCTCCAATGTTTTTCTCCTAGTAATTGAAGCTAGTCTCTCACTAGATTAACCAACCTTAGTACCCGCAAGTTCTTAGGATTACCCATTTGAGTTTATAAATCACTCAAGTATAATAACACTCAACCCAACTCTCAACCTCACGTCGATCGTCGGGGAAAGCGTCTATGCACACAGGGAATGTGTATAGGATGAATAACAATCATTCCTTCAAATACTCAGCTCAATATCAATATATAGAAGGTATCTTCTCTTGTGTGTGTTGTCCGCTGGGGCGTCCAACATACTTCTTATATAGGACTGAGAGTAAGCCCTAACAAACTTGTCTTGTGTGGATATGGTATCTTGATTCTCTCATGCATGATATCTTGAATAAATCTTCCCTTGTGATCCTTTCATTGTAAGAGAACACGGAAAATCTCCTTGTAAGATCGCACACGCCATGCCAAATAGAATCCACAGTAAATATGAAAATTTCTTTCCATGCACAAATTCGTTAGACTATCGAATCAGAGACAATTCGTAAGACAATAAACACGTCTGATCGAGGAAGCTGTCTCAGATAGTTGTCTAATATACATTAATCAACATTCCATACACTCACAGAAAGCCCTAACGGTGAATCTTCAGGATGATCGGAGTAAACAAATCCTTCATCCAAACCAATTACAACTCATCCCAAAAACGTGGGTCAATCCACATCGGACTTATATGATCAAATCATATATAAGATATAATTTAAATATATTTTTTTTCGATTCTTTTTTATACTGTATGAATAGCCGCTATATAACTATGCAACAACACACATTATAAATATTAATTCGATGATAATACGTTTCGAACATGAGACCTACCAATTTTGCTACACCCTTTTGAGGTGGTGGAAATGAATAAACACACTTTGATGTGCCGAAGAACAATGATACATCAAACACTCAAGGGTATAGGATAACTCAATTGTTTGCAATTGGAGCAATTTAACGTGTTCAGTGTTATATGATAATACCATATAATGCTATATTAATATACAAGTCATTATAATTTTCGTTTTTATTATTATTTTATTAATTTATATTGAATAAGTATTAAATTACTATTATAATCAATAAATACTATTTAAAAAGTGATAATTACTAAAAATTTTATTAAAAAATGCATGTCACGTCATTTACATTTGCATGAATATTAACCTTCATTCCTTGCTCAGGGTGTAATCGAACTGAACTGAACCGAATACTATCAGGCTCGAGTTCGGCTCGTTTAAAAATTCGAAGGCTTGAGTTCGGTTCGAGCTTAGTTCGAATTCTGAAAATCAAGTTTGAGTTTGATTCGATAAATAAAAATCAAGCTCGAGTTCTGTTCGTAAGTTATTCGATTTAATAGTAAATTCGAACCCAAGCTCGAACTCGGCTCGAGTTCGTTAAATATTCGAGTTCGTTAAAAAGCTCGTTTATTAAATTATTTTGTTAATATTATATATTTCTATATTATTTTGATAAATTCGTGAACTAGTTCTTATATAAAGTTCGCGAACTATTTGAAGTTCGGTTCATTTTTAAAGTTTATGAACAAACTCATTAACAAAGTTCATGAACTATTTGAAGTTTGGTTCGTTAAATTATATCCGAACATGTTCGCGAACTTTTCGAACTAAATACCTTTATGTTCAAGTTCGGCTTGAAAAATTATTAAAGTTTGGTTCGTTTAGTAAATGGACGAATTTGAAACAAACTTTTATCCAGTCGAGCTCCAAATATTTCGCGAATAGTTTGGTTCGATTACACCCCTGAGTCTTGTGATATTTTTGTACATTCATAAAGTCATAGAAGATACATTACTCCAAAATTAGCATATTAATTAATTACGGCCATTTACAACTTTTTGCATAGTTGCAGCATAACAACCTGCGATAAAGTTTGTCGATTCCCATATAACGCCGCCTTTTGCGGCGGCGCCGCCATGTGCCACAACCTCAATCCCATCCTATGCCTTTCCCAATATTAATTTGGTGCAATGCAATGCACTTTTTCTCTCCCAAACTTGCAAGAAATTGTAGTAATGGATTCTTCCATTAATCAATGGATCTAAATCAACAAGCCAAGTCATCATCAAACGCTCTAATTTATTATTTGGTCAAAATACAAGAGCACAATTCTATCTGTTCGTGCTAGTCACTGTTTAACGTATCCACGACTGGTCACATCAGTATATGAGAGTCATATCAGTATATGAGTTATTATAATTTTAAATTATTCTCTAATCAGTAAATTCTTTTCAAAAAATGAGAATTAATAAAAAAAATAAAATTTTAATATTTATTTATAAAACATGCCACATGTGAGTGAACATTTTCGAAAAATACAAATATATGATAACATTGAACATATTAGACGAACCATTATTGATGGTATTTAATGGAAGAAATCTATAATCTGGTTTTTATAAATAAAATTTAAGAGAAAAAGATTCTTAATTTAACTTAATATAACAATAAACCTATTTAGTAATTGTTCGAATCAAAATTAAGAAATCTTTATCATTACATAATTTACATTTAAACCAAAAAATTCAAGTATTGTTCTCGAAGTGAAACCTTACTATTAACTACAAATCAATATTATCCAAAGCCCCATTTTGTTCATCTTTATCTTCTTTATTTTCATTTAATTTTCTTAAAAAAAATCAAGAGACTGGAAATGGGAGTCAAAGAATGAAAGATGATATATGCATTTGGCCAAACAAAGAAATGAACACTCCACGCATAATAACATAAATAATTATATTTTATCAATAATAGTATTTGTTGGCTTCAAAGAAAAATATTAATATACCTTTAACAAATCTCTTAAATACGAAATAATATTGTACACGTGTCGTCTATCTTGAGATGCCACGTAATATCAGACGTATTTTCTGGCCATGAAATTTGTTATAATATACCAGCCTTCCTTAGCAATGTCCTTTTGCAGTTAAACCAACCAATTTGCATAACCTACACCACACAATATTTTTTTTCTTAAATATTACGTCTATTACTATTTATTTATATGATTTTTAAATTATATTATTAATTTTTATCAAAATAAATATTACGTCTAATGTCTATTATTATGTATGAAAGTCCCTTATCTTTATTGAATTATTATATTTATAATAAAATATAAAAGTGCTAATTAGTGAATATTGTAAACTTAGTTTCACATCCAAAGTTTCAAACTTCAAGTTTTAAATACTTGAACCTTCACACTCATTGTGGCCTAAACCCTCTATTATTTAAGCAACAATGTTTTATACCTCTCATTGAGGTTGTGCATAAGATGATAGTAAGTGTAAAAATTCGTTATTTTGTGGAGAATTTGAATTTAGGGTGAGTTTGATATGGTTGATGAGATAAAAAATGATAAAAAAAAATAGTAGGCTTCAATAGTAAAAAAAATCATCTTGATTACTATTTAAGTTAGATAAGTTATAAGACCACTTTGGTGGGATTATTAATGTATGTAGAATAGTGAATTAGTAACAGACCTTACATTTTATCTCAGGCCGAAGAGATGAATGCAAAATCCTACCAAATAATAGATGAAACATGATTATTTATCTTATCTTGCTTCATCTGACCTACCAAATAATAGTTTAATCTAATCTTAGCCGAGTATTAAACCAGATATATATCAAAATTTCGAACATGTATGTGCTTAACTTTATGTGCGCAATCTGCATGCCAATTTGGTTATGCAGATTTTGCGCATAAAACAATGGTTACGGATCACACGTACCATTTCAAAAATATACCATTTCAAAAATCAATAAAGCAATCAAACTTTTAATATAACATGATCTTGATAACAAAAACTTGCTAAGAGAATTAATGAAAAATGCATTCTAATGGCGAACTTAAAGACAAATTTAAGATATTTTTAATATAAATAATAGTACAAATTATTATACCATAATAATAAAAGAATGCTTAAAAATCTGTTTTTAAGTTTTTGACTACAAACTATTTTTATTAATTTATTTTGACTAGTTTCTTCTTTCCCTTCACAATCAAATCTACACAAGCCACGTCTTAGATTCTCTCTCTCACGCATAATATATACATACATATATATACATGATGTGATGACACACACACACATATATATATATAAAAGTAAACACCAAACAAACACACACATTTGCATGCTTTCTTGGTAACTATTTCCTCCTTTGACACACTACAAATTTAGCAAAACCCAATCACCTATTGTTCTTCATTATTACAACCCCTTATTTTTCCATCTCTTTCAAGAAATCAAAAGATCATGTGGCCACCATTCACAACTTCATTTTCCAGCAAACATTCGATCAATTCCCTATAAATATATAAGCAAATCCAACGAAGGTTTGATCATACATACATGGACGTCGACATCAACGACGAGTATCTTTGCGCCGTCCGGACCAAATCCTACGTGGATTTCTTCGTGCAAGTCCAATTGCTCGTCAACGACGGCGAGCAATTGGACCCAGACCCGGCACGCTGCTCCGGAATCCTCCTCAACCCGGATCAGGAAACCATCACATCGCTTCTACAATCTTCCACCCTCACGAACGAACCATCGCATCGCAATCAGAAATCACTCTTGTCGAATTACTTCACCATCAGCGCCGAGGCTTCGAGCCTCTGCACTCGCCTCATCACCAGCCTAATCCACCTCCGATCTAACTACAGATCGATAAACCGGATCATCAACTCGGACGGGATCATCGACTCGGACGAGTCGGATCGGTTGAATTCCGCGCTAAGCAACCCCTTCTCCGATCTGGACAAGCGAGAGTTCAGAAGAGTGCAGGAGAAGCACTCCGCAGTGCTGAAGCGGCTGAGATCTAAGAAGAAGAGGATGAGGAGGAGGATCAAGCTGATCGGATTCTTCAACGCCGCGATCTGGGGGATGAGGATCTTCGAGTACGAATTTATGGGGAAGGTGGTGGAGCAGCTCGATGTGGCGGCGAAGGGAGCGTACATTTTGAATAGGGATTTCGACACGATCGGGCTCCTGGTGGCGAGAATTGAGGACGAGATCGAGCACAATAGGGCGATGATTGGGGTGTGCTTGGAGAGAGGGGAAGATCGGCATTGGTTGGAGGTGTTGAGGAAGTATGAATTTGGGGTTAGTAAGAAGGCGGAGGAGCTCGAGGAACACGTGTATCTGTGCTTGGTAACGATTAACAGAGCTAGGGCAATGGTGGTGAGGGAGATTTGCAGGAATTTTGCAGGAGAGGAGAAGAAGGATTTGGTGCAGTAGCTTTCCTGCAGTTCTATGCTTTTATACATAACTAATAGTGTATGTGTATATATTATTTCCTTTGTACATATTTATTTTTATATTTCAGATTTTACCTTCCTTCATGAATTTAATTTTTGGGATAATCATCTCAAAATTTACACTAATTTTTAGCCCCTTCTTTTTTGTTATAGATGTCACATTTCAATTTAATCTCGACTTTTCAATTGTGTTAACAAAGTTGGATTTGTGAATATAGAAATTGGCATTATGATACTAAAAATTAAGTGGCAATCACAATAATGTTTAATTTAGATTATGTAATGTGTCGTATTAATAATAAAATATAGTCATTTAATATAGAAAATATTAATAATTATTATCAATTTAATTTTATATAAATTATACTCCGAATAAATTAAATATATGTACTAAGATATGAGCTTCTTATTCTACAACAATAAAAGCATTTCTTTTAACTATTTCATATACATGGGCATTTTACTTTGGAAAAAATGTTTCATGGTAGCGGATTAGGTTCATAATCATGGGTTTTGATACAACATATCTTGTAGGACTTACGACCATATAGATTAATTAATATTATACAGAAAATATCAATTATAGACACTAATACAACTCTCTTCATAGATGAGCTTGAGGTTTGTGATCCCAAATAATATATTCATTCATTCCAACTATTTCTCCTTCGCGACGTAGAAAAATAATATAGATTTTAAATTATGAAAAATAAAAGTGTAGAATGTGGAAGAGATGTCTAGGGTTCTATAATAATGCTCTTATATAGTATAATGGGCGAGAATTAAAACTAAGAGCCGAATCCGCGTGAAAATAACCGAAAAAAACTTTTTATGCCCGACTTTGGCGATCGCTGACCCCGGGTCACCGAAGTCACGCCTAAATTGCTGCAACTTCGGTGTTCGGAATCTGGATCGCCAAAGTTGTTGTCTTGCGCGCAGCGATTTTATTTTGGCTCGTTCTCCCTCGTTTGAACTTCAATTTTGGATCCATTTATGGCTACGGACTCCTATCGAGATGAACTTTAATCTTCTGCTCTTCAAGATTGATGATAGCACATCTTTGTTTATATGAAATTTACGTCTTTATCCTTCTACTAGCGATAAACTTGATTTCTTGTGCCTCATGCACTCGTGCTTCAATCTTTGATCCATTTCTTGGTCTGACACGCATTTTGCCTCGTTGTTCACACCACTAGGATTCAAATCAAGTCATTTTCTACCAAAACCTACAAAAAGACATAAAACACAACAAAAAGTAAAACGAACACAAACTACTAAAACAAATAAAATATGACACAAAATACTCTAAAATACGATACGAGATGATATCAATCACATCAAAAAAGCATATAAAATGAGTTTTTATCAACCTCCCAAAACTTAAGCTATTGTTTGTCCTCGAACAATGAGAAGAACAAAAGAAAATAAACATGAATGGGAGTAAACAAAGATCATCGATGCCTCAAACAAAAGAAAATAATCGGTAGTTGATTCAAGACACCTTCTCGACTCATCTCCAACGGTTAACAACAAAAGTGATATCAACAACTAAAAATTTGTAAGTTCTCACGGGAAAACTGTATTGGTCAACACTCAGCTAATATAATCAATGAACACTCAGCAAAATCAATACAATGCAATCAAACTTACCATAGGCTTGCAGATCGTCTAATTTCTCGATCGCTATTAATTGTGCAACAACCGCGATCAAATATGACTTTTATTGGCTTGTAACGTGGAGACGTTGGTTAGGGTTAGAACATTTGACTAAGTGAATGAAAATAATTTTCCTAACTCATTATACACAGGTCGTTCACCAATCATACCAATCAAACCATCAAACATCACGTAATTCTATCCAATCTTTATCTTTTTCTCTCAAACACTCTGCTTAGATATTTATTTCACAAATCTAGGTCCCGACCCCTTATGCTCTTTTTTTCATTTATGAACACATATTTTTCTTTTCCTTTCTTTTCTGTAAGCTTATGGGGGCGCCGAGCACCTATTTCACGTAGAGATCATAATCACATAGATTCACTAATGGAATGGTATAGAATCTACTTACCCACCAAACCTATTACCAATAACTTTCATAATCCACATCTCCCAAAGCTAAGAATAAAACGGCTATAAAGGCTCAAAGTAGGGTTCAATGGATAGTAATAATAACAGGATAGTGTATAGGGCGCTTACCAAAAGATGGCCTAAGATCATCTCAAATTCTTTGCACACACCTGAAGCTTCGAAACATATACCAAAGAAACTTCTAGAAGTACTGATCACATGCAAGATATAAAATCAAACCCAAAGAAAATATACAATGCATGATGTGGCATTTCAAAGGCTCAAATTCCTCACATGGGTCAATACTCACAGATTTTAGCATCAAAACAACTTTCATCATATCACGATAGAGATAAGTCTACAACAATGCTCGAATCAACATATTTTTAAAGAAAATATGAATCACATATCATCACTGGCATCTCACTTTGAATACAAGAAGTTAATAACAATCTTAATACATGCTCAAATCAATATGAGTTCATCAACATAAAGGAAATAAAACATGAAAACGAAAGATAAAAAATAAAGAAAAGAAATAATAAAAACACAGGGGACTCTCTAGTGTGGTAAATCATATATCGTATCCCTCTTCCCCTCCCCAAACTTATTTTAATACGTAGTGAAAAATAATTTTTGGCAGAAGACAAAGTTATACGATATATGATTTACGCTTACGCTGACTATTCACCAAGAAATAAAAAACGAACAATGAAATAAAGAAAGCAAGTAAATATTGGGTTACCTCCCAACAAGTGCTACGTTTAACATCTAAGCTAGATAATGCCTCGAATTATCAAGAGATGTGAGAATCATATGCCTCATGTGGTCGGTGTGAGTCCGTGGACTTTCTTTTCAACTCCTTCTCCCCCGGCTCTTTTGTAGTCTTATACATCGAGATCATCATTTTCTTGTCTCCTATTGGCAAGGTCATATCGCCTTCTTGAACATTGATTAGTGCTCGTCTGGTGGCTAAAAATGGGTGTCCCAAGATCAACGGGACTTCCAGATCATCCTTCCCATCAAGAATTACGAAATCAGCTGGGAAGAGGAAGTCACCCACCTGAACTAGCACATTTTTGATAATCCCATGTTGGATAGATGTGCTACCATCACCTAATTGTACTTTCATGTTCGAGCTCTGTGTGTCCCTGATTCCTATCATTTTAGACATGGCTAGTGGCATCACATTGATACTTGCTCCCAAATCGCAGAGCGCTCTCTCGATCTTCTGACCTCCTTATTTCACATGTGACATTGAAGCTCCCAGGGTCTCCCTTCTTGTCCGAAATTTTACGCTGCAAAGATGCATTGCACTCCTCGGGTAGCTTGATGATGCCAAACTTATGGAGCTTCTTTTTGCGAGAAAATGTCTCCTTCAGATATTGGGCAGACTTTTCTAGATCATCCCACTCCTTGAGTAATAGAAGATTTATATCCATGTGGTTGAATCATTGCATGAAGCGCTCCATTTTATCGTTAACCTTACGTTTGAGGAGACGCATCATAAATGCAAGCATGTTCGGCTTAGCTCGCTCAATTGGTGCACTAGAGTGGTTACTCATCTCCATATGGGGGCTCATATTTGCACAAGTTTCTTATGTCGGCTTCTCAATCATGTGAATTGCATGACATTGCTCTTTCGGATTAATTTCTGTGTTACTCGGAAATTGTCTCGGCTTGTGTTGAGTTGCATCACGATTTGCTATCTGTCCGACCTGTGTCTCGAGCATCTTCAGTTGTTTCCCCATCGCATCAACTGTGTTCTCCAATGCAGTAATCCGGCCGCCGAATTGATTAATGAAATTGGTTTGTTGGACCATCATCTGCTGCATCATCTCTTCTAAAGATGGCTTTTTAGGCTCTTGAATAACCCTATTTTGCACTGCAAATTCCGGTGGAGGCTGTAGAGCATTCTTGGATTTGCATAAGAGAAATTCGAATGATTTCTATTATTAGGGAGATAAGGTGGATTTCCTCTGTGAAATCCTCCCAGTCTAGGAGACTGATAGTGATTCTGATGGACATAACTAACATCCTCCACCCTGTTCACCTCAATAAAGACATGAATATTTTCTCTCTCCTTTATATCAGCCTCAACTTCTTTTCGTAGTAATGCGAACTGCTCCAGCAGATCATTATATTTCGAATATGTGTCTGCAGCTGCGATTCTTCTGATTGGCTGCCTCTCCATAGGCCACTGATAGTTGTTAATAGAGGTGTCCATTTGAAGCGAAACCGTGAAAAACAGTTCTGAACCAGAACCGTGAATTTCAGTTCTGGTTCGGTAACGATTCCAATTTTTGGAACCGGCGGTTCACGGTTCCGAACCGTGGAATCGATTTTTTTTAATTTCTAATTTTATAAATATTATATAAAATATAACATCAATAATTAAATAAGGAGTTGGAAAACATATAAAATAAATTTAATTTAAATTAAATGTGTTATTCAAATTCAAATTGATTCCTACTGCACACCATGTGACCTTGACCCATTTTTTTTTTACAGTGTTCTATGCACCACCACACTTTATTTTCTCTGCCACACCACCACACTTAATTTTTCCTGCACACTTTATTTTTCCCTGCACAACACCACACTACACCCCACTCACTTGTAATGTCACTTCACATAGCCACTATTCCTTGACTGTGGTACACCCCCATATATTATATTAATATACAACATTATTGAACACAACCCATATAAGTTAGCAAAACTCCAAATTTCTAAAAAAAATAATATTGGAGAGTTAAGTCCATATAGGTGAAAGCGTGAATGAACTTTCAAATCAATTTTGTTATATAGATGAAAATAATTCTCTAAGAAAAATGAAGCATATCGAAAAATTGTTAAATGCATTGTTAAATCATCTTTATTATCATAAAAATAAATATAGAAAATAAATAACAAAGAATAAATAATTTAAACTTTGAATTATGTCATTACTTTAATTATAAAGCAAATGCTACCAAATTTTGTGATTAAAATTATATAACTCAATACGAATAAAAAAAATAACATATACTATATAATAATTAAAAAATAAAATTTAATTCAAAAGTATATAACAATTTAAAAAATATAATTATTTAAAAAATATAATTATTTAAAAAAGCATATACTATATAATAATTAAACATATAATTTAATTTGAATATAATTTTATCATTTAAAATATAATTTAGGTATATAATTCAAATTATGAAATTCAAATTCAAATTTCACTAACTTCTCTTCCATTTTCTTCTATAAATACCCCATTTACAACTCAATTATCACAACAATTTCTACTATCTTCTCTATCTCTATATTCCATAAGTTTTCTTTACCAGTTTGTATCTCAAGTCTCAAGTTTTTAATATGTGTTAGTTTTTATTTTCATCTTGTTAAAATGGCTTCCGGTTCTCATCGTGGTGACAAGGGAAAAACTCATATTGATTCATCTGTTGATGAAAGAAGGAAAGCTCGAGGTCGTGGCGTTCAAAGGTATATTCTCTATTGAATTATAGTAAATATTTTAATAATTAAATTTCAATTATTATCTTATTAAGAATTGGACTTCACGGTAATGACACACATATATACACGTATCATGCACACCTTCAAAGGTATCAAACTTTTTCTTACAAACCTTTATACATATCTTATTCTCAAATATTTTTTTCTTACACGTATCATACACACCTTTATCTTATTGAATCTTTATTGAACTTTTTCTTACACGTATCATGCAGACATGCACACCTATATCTTATTCTCAAATATTTTATATATATATATATATACACACACTTAATATTTAACTCCTATACATTGAAGTTTGAAATGTTATGATTATTTAGTTATTAATTACTATAATATCTCATAGTTGTACTAATTATATTTAACACCTATACATTTAAGTTTGAAATGTTATGATTTTTTCATCTTGGTTTAGGTATCGTGGTGTCCATATATCCACAAAATCCAACTCACCAGACAACTTTGATCCAAGGGGAGATTATTATGTTGGAGAAGATAGTCCCAACCCAACACAATTTAGAATGGTCCAAAATCAATGTCAATTTGAGGAAATGACTTACGAGCAACAAGTTGCCGCGGATCGTGAAATGGCGGAACAAATGGCTGCCTCCATGGGGACACAACAAATGCCTCCTCATTCCGACAAAATTAATATTGACGATGATGACGAGATGAATGAAGAGGATGATAGGGGTCTAGCTGCCGACGAATGCACCAAACCTCCGACCTCAAGGAAGGACCGAGCCCCCCCCTTCCGATGTCTTCAAGTTTTACTTCAAAAAATAACAATTATCGATCCAGATTCCAGACTAACCGTTGAAAATGCAGAATGCAATTTGTGCGGCAAGCGATATGTTTACAACAAGGGTTATGATTATGACTCATACAAAAAATACATCCGGAAGGAGCATCCTCAACCGGCTAAAGGGAAAGGTACACAAACCATAATTAACTTGTCGCCTCCCGACAATCAAGGTACGTCCGCGATCTCTTTATTAAAATATAATGATATGATTGCTAGAGAAGTTATGGCTAAATTTGTATCTGTTGCATCTCTTTCATTTCAAATTAATGATAGTGTTCATTTTGAAAATAGTATTCAAAAAGTTTATTGCCCACAAGCTAAAAAAATTCCACGCACAACAATGACTAGAACTATTGTTAATTTAGCAAAAAAATATAAAATATGTTTGCGGAATATTTTTTCAAACCTTCCACATAGATTTTCTATTTGTTCCTACATTTGGTCATGTGCTTCTCACAAAAAAAACTTATATGGGCATAACGGTTCATTGGGTTGATCAAAATTGGAATTTAAATAAACGTGTTTTATGTTTTAAAAAGTTTAATTGTAAACACACGTCTGAAAATATTGCTTTAATTATACTTAAAATTCTTCAACAATTTAAGTTGACTGACAAAATATTTTCAATCGGTTTTGATAATGCTAGTTCTAATACGGTCAGTGTTTCATCTTTAATTGCGACATGTAATCCTACTTTAGGTGAGAAATATTTTCACACCCGTTGCATTTGTCATATTCTTAATTTGTGTGTTCAAGATGGATTAAGAGTTTTAGATCACTGCATTCACCTTATTCGAAGAGCCATTGAATTATTGCGTGATAAACATAAATTGCATAAACTATGACTTAAATTTTGTAAGGCTAAAACCGGACATAGTAAATGTTTTAACATTGATGTTACTAGATGGAATTCAACTTATGAAATGCTACAATCAACCGGTGAATTTAAGGAATTATTAGTTGAAATTTTTACTAACGAAGTGAATAACATGATTTTATTGACTTCTTATTGGGATGAATGTCATGATTTAGTTAACCTCATTGTTGTTTTTAATACTGCAACTAAGGATTTATCGGGTGTTTATTATTCCACATGTTCACGTGTTTTATATCATTGTGTTCTTATTGCTGCTCAATTTAATGCTTGTAGTCAAAAAGATAACTTAACTAATGTTATTAATCAAATGATTTTAAAATGGATAAAATATTTTAGAGAAATTCCAACATTTTTTTGATAGCAAAATGTTTAGATCAATCTTTCAAATATGAAGGTGTAGTTGGATTGATAGAATTATATTATAAATTCTTAAATGAAACGACTTTGGGGATATGGGGGTAACTATTCAAAGTTTAAAGTTACCAGATTTTATGGAAGTCAAAACAATGCTTTATTTTAATTTAAAAAATCTTTTCAACGAATATCAATCAAGGTATGGTTAAAAATTTTCTAGACGAGATACCGTTAGAAGCTCAGGAGGGTTGTCACTAGGAATAGACACTTCTCATCAAGCCGGCCAAATGATCCAAAATTTTTTCTCAAACAAGGAATTGGGTGGTGGTGGGGGAGAATATAACGAACTAGATGAGTACTTAAGAGAGCCAAAAGGTCGAGAGTTGTTGAACGCAGGTCCTAATGATGTCTGTATTACAATGGTGGTTGATGAAGCAACTCCAATTTCCCATTCTTGCTATAATGGCTAAAGAGATTTTCTCGGTTCCGGCATCCACGATTATTTCGGTTGAACAAGCTTTTAGTCAAATTGGCTACATGCTCGATGAACGAAGAAGTGTCTTGAAGGTGGAGAATCTAGAAGCTCAATTGTTGCTAAGAGATCATACCTTAGCCGAGTGTAGAGAGAAAGAAAATAAATGAGATGATTTGTTCGCGGACAATCCAATATCCACGACCGAAGCCGAGTCAACCGATGCATCCGAAGCGACCGATGCCGATGATTTTGATGACGATTTTGATTTCGACATGTAGACCTCGACGGCTCGACCTCAAAGGTAAGATAAGGTAAGAGAACAACGTAGACTTTGATTCCGTAATTGGATACGTAGGCAATTTAATTATAAGTTGATAATTTAAATGTTATGAAATTGTAATTAAGCTCAAGTCCTTTTTTTTTCTTTTCTTCAGTTCCTAAAAATTAAAATTTATATTTTTTTTTCTTTATGTAACTTAAATATAAATTCTATTTTATTTTTTAATAGAACTTCAAATTTTTTTCATCAATAAGTTGTATCTTTTTGCGCAGTTCAATAAACTATATTTTAATGTTTTAATTTTTTTTATTATTTGTAAGTTATAAATTGTAAATGAAATTTATATAAATGTTATTTGGACAATCTTTTTTCAAATTTATTTTTTCCTTAAATCAATGTCATTTGTAAAAATAATAATACTAATCATTATAATAACTCAATATAATTCAAAATATCAAATTCTAGATAATTAAAAATTATGTATTATATACTTTAAAAAAAATAAAGTTATTCTCCCTCAAAGGAGTAAGAAACATTTATATCTATTTACACAATAAAAGAAATGAGAGAGAAAAAAAACGGTTCGAACCGTGGAAGCACGGAACTGCCGGTTCCAGAACCGAACTAGGAACCGTGGAACCGAACCGAAACCGAAACCATATATCTTCTTAACCGGTTTGGTTCTGATTTCAATATTTGGAACCATGGAACCGTCGGTTCGGTTCGGTTCGAATTGGGAACCGAACCGTGGACACCTCTAGCTATTAGAAGTCATCTCATCAATGATCACTGTTGTCTCGTGCATAATTCTGTTCAATAGACGTCCTCCGGCTGCGACATCCACAATGCTCTTAGTATTCTGAAATAATCCGCAGTAGAACTGAGTGATCTGCTGCTCCTGTGTGAATCCGTGAATCTCTCTCACGCCTCAAACAGTGACTCATCCTCCATTTGTCAGAAGTGGAAGATGTCGGCGATGATTTTCTGAGCTTTCGCCAGTGGGAAGTACTTCGCTAGGAATCTTTCACACAAGACTTCTCATGTAGTGATAATCGTCCGATCTAAGCTCTCGAACCATTCTCTCGTCTGATTGCGTAGAGAAAATCAAAACATGCGCATCCTAAATGTATCCGGAGGTACCCCATTCTACATATAAAAGTGACTAGAAGGGATTAGACATGAATATTAAGGTGACATTTACTTTGCATGATATGATGAATTGATAAAATTAATCTAAGTTAATAAAATATTTATTTTGATGGATAAATGATGGATTGCTCATTTTTGAACTAATTTGATAATTGTATTCTTCAAATACTTAATATTATATTTTATTAATAGAGTTATTAAAGTAGCAAATAAAACCCCATCGTTTACACCGAGAAACAATTTAGACCCTAAAGTCAGGATTGATGCGGTCACAACAAATAATGGTACGTAGCAAATTTGACCATCTACTTAACAGACTTGAAGTCCTTTACAATTACCTCATATTCTTTTTTTTTAATTGTTTATAGTAATTCAAACTTAAAATAATAAAGCAACTACAAACATAATTCATATCGTAGATGGACATTGTTTCGACTAAAATTGTTTCGAGTCGCTCGTAATTTAAAACGAGGTCATCTAGCAATGATAAGTCAACCTAAGTCATATTCTCAAGGAAGACTTAACATGGCAATTCGTTTCTTTGTTCAAGAAAGCAATAAAAAGGATTTGTTGGAGATTCTATAACTAAGCAAAGAAAATATAAATAAGAAACGTAAATCAAACATAATTGTTGGGAACCCTAAGATTAGTGTTGATGATGGTCTCTCGAAACACACTTAGCTGTTCTTTATGTTTAACCTGTTCTCGTGTAAAAACAGATCACTATAGATAAGGCGATTTCTGTTATGGAACAGATTAGGAGATGACTTAAAATGTAAAGGATATATCCCTATAGAAGTCATTCTCAAACTAGAATAGGATGAAAGTCATTGCTTTATGCCAAAGAAGAATCGATCTGCTGTAACAGACAGTGACCAGATCGATGACCAGATCGATGCCAACAGCGATGAACCAGAGCGACTGAGTCATCTAACAATAAGCTGACATCATCCTACACATCATATGCACTTGCCACGTCAAGATCAAGGTCCATCCAACAGGGTTTGGAAAGAAGATCTACGATTAAAACAAATAAGGAAAGAGACCGTTAACAATCTGATTTCCATAAATCAAAGATTGAGTCAACCTTTCCTATATGGCAAGAACAGATATGATGGAAACCATTGATTGGCAATATACCATCTATCTCACGCCAATCAACAACGGCTAGAATTTCAATATTCAATGCCTATATAGTTGAAGTCAACAATCTGGAAAAGGAGAGAACTCGCACGAGCTATACTGCAATTATCTTTCAAGTTTTCTGCATTCCAGACTTAGAGCTTCAACATCTTGTGATTCTACATCACACCAACCACCTCGATTCAAGTCTGTCTTGTCGAGAGAAAGGAGATCACCCTGCTAGCTAGTAGTTTTCTAGTGGTAACGTAGAGGTAATCTGTTGTAAAGGGACACGACCCTTCATTCGTGCATAAGTATCACTCTAGTTGTGATTGGTACTTGTGACTCGTTCTCCACGAGTATAAAGAAGCAGAGTATCCTAGTAGTGGATAATCTGGTCTAGTTTTGACCAGATCGTGGACGTAGGGATTTCCCGAACCACGTTAAACAACTGTGTGCTTTACATTTCTGCATTCTTTATATTTCTGTTGTTTATTACTCTAACCCTCTGCACTCTCATCCATCTGCATCTCAATCAATCTCCTAAACAATCTGGTTAATACTTAAAGGTTTTCTAAACAAGAGCAATCATTAATCCACCATTATTCCGCACTCACTCTACACTCAGGAGGTAATAAGATCACTCTTATTATCTGTTAAGTGTTTACACTTAGAGAGTAATCTGTTTGGACTAAACCAGCTACTGATCTGTATATCGATCTGGTCAGTCATCCCAAGCAATTTCTTATACAGAATAGCTTGAGCTCTCTTATAAATTGTCAAGTAAAACTGAAAAGTTAGTATTTGGTGTATTCCCCCCCCCCCCCCATACACTAAACCTTGCTCTTTCGGGACCAACAATAATCTAATAAAAAAACAACGAGTAAATAAAATATATATCTAAGAAATCAAGATGCTAATTCGAAAGAAAGCAAGTAACTTGGAATTCGAAATCAACAAGAATGTGTAAAGTAAATTGGAAATTGTAAACGAGATAAGTAATCGGAAACATAAATAATTAAACGAATTAAATCAATAAACGAAAACCAGAATAATAAAAGGAAAACAACCTTGATTAATAACTTGAAGAAGTCTGAATCCACAAAAAGAATTCTGGAAACGAAATACGAATGGAATGTTGCAATCGGCTAACCTTCGAGTACGAAATCTAAAACTAAAGAAAACTAACTAGAAATCAAAGTCTCGACCCTCGAATCTAGGTCGAGACATGCTAAACTATGAAGGGAAAAACGTGTAAAAATAATGTTGAAAAGTGGCGTCGGAAAGAGTCTTGAAATACTAGCCAAAAGTGATGCTCTTCGAATGAGAAACTCGCCGAGTATATATAGTCAAGAGGTGTGGTCAGCGGTCACTTAGAGGTCAGCAATCGCTGACCCGGGTGGTTCCGTGTCACACGAGTGGGCCGTTGTGCCAGACCCGAGTCTTGCGTTGGGGTCAGCGGTTGCTGGCCCAGGCTTGGCGCTGGCTCAGCGCCTGGCTCGGCCGTGGTACGCTAAGGCCTAGTCAACGGCCGCTTAGAGCTACGCAACCGTTGACTAGTGCTATCGGCACTAGACTTCATTTTTTTTCCATTTCTCGATCTTTTCTCGTCTTTTTTCCAACTTCAACACTCGTTAAAGCTAGTGATCCTGAAACATAAATTGAGCCAAAACATCATGCAATCGAGGGAAAATAACACGAATAAAGATA
>JAPKLX010000039.1:591018-601571 GCA_026898415.1 Leonotis leonurus
ACACGAATAAAGATACGGAAAACACAAGTTTAGACGAACAAAAAGAGACTAATCAGACATATGGGTACCAATGGAGTGAATTGCTTAAGCACTAAAGAAGTTAAAGTTTCATTAAAGTTTAAAAAAATATTATGCATATATAGACACAGAATTAAAGAAAGTTCATTGATCCTTGTACACTATGATAAAGTTCATTGGTACAGTGTCACTATGATGATCATCACGCTCCAAAATATAATGAGTTGTATCTGCATATTACAATAAGAAGAAATGAAGGCTGATCTCCATTGTGACATTGTGCCAATAAATAATTATTTATCATAGTTTACTAGGATCAATGAACTTTCTTTAGTTCTCGGTCTATAAATGCATGATGATTTTTAAACTTTAAAATGAAATTGTAACTTCTTTTGTGCTTAAGAAATTTACCCCATTGGTCCATGTACAATGGTGATGAATTATGTTTGTAGATGCTTTATCATCTTAAGGTTAAATAACTATAAATAATTAAAAAAAGAAAAAGAAAATGAGGTAACCGTAAAGGACTTAACATATGTTAAATAGATGGTCAAATTTGTTATTGAACGGCAGCATCAATCCTGATTTTAGAATCTAAATTGCTTCAAAGGTGTAAACATTATGATTTTATTTGCTATTTAACCTTTATTAATATAGTTTATCACTCAAATAAAATAAAGTAGTGTGATTTAAAAATTGAGAGTTAATGTTTTAAAGATTTTTTTCTTTTTGATAGATGATCATTTCTAATAGGATCGATTTTGTTAAACCTAAGCTCTTGCAAATATACGAGGTGAATTGCACGTGGCAAGTTAACTTCGGTCAAATCTCAACGAAAATCTTAGCAGAGCGATTCTAATTTTAAGTGTTATCAATAAAAAAAAATAGAAATCTTAAACACTTTAATCAATAATAAGCATGAGAATACAAGAAATAAATGAATAAACAAAATAATAAAAAGGTGGGATTGTGGATTCAAGGGTCTAGAGTTGAGAAGGTCTAAAATCAATTAAATCATGTTCCTAAATTCATACCATTGTTCGGTCATTAAGGGTTTCTTAATAGTTAGTCTAATTAATATATTACTTACGTATTCTTAATTAGACAGTAATCACGACTCACGTGTTAGATTATCCTAAGAATAATTCCTCAATTAAGAACAATGATTCGTAATTAATAAATAATTTCCTAGATTTTATTAATTACTAACTTTCGTATTCAATAATTAAGCCGCAATTCTAACTTACGTATTCGAATCACACAATAGGAAAATCACAAATCAATAACGAATATAATTCATATGTCTCCGATTTGGAATTATTAATGATTTAACCAAATTCTAAGTTGGAATTATCTCTCGATCTCAACCAACAAACAATTAATCAAAAACGGTGGTCAATCGTCTCAATTAAATAAGCACAAGTTAAATCACGAAGCATGAATCAAGAACAATCAATAAATAATTAAAGAAATTTTAAACCTTAGGTAGAGAATGACAATTCAATCCATAAAACAATCAAAGATAAGAAAAAGAAACTTACTAAGAAAGAATCTTGGATTGAACGTCAAACTTGCCTTCAATCCCTCGTCCCGAGGCAAAATTACAATGAAATCAACTCAAAAACGTGTTCTAGGATTTCTAAGAAGAAAAAATATGAAAAGGGGATAAAAAGAAGTTTGAAAATCTGGTTTAAATAACATATTTCACGTCTACAAATCGCGCTCAGGGCCCGCGGAGGGTCCAGCGGGCACTGGGCTCGAGTTTCTGTCTCGGCCGAGTACCAGACCCAGTCGGCGCTGGACCCCTGGTTCTGTCCTAACCGCACGGTTCGCCCAGCCGGCGTTGGCCCCCGGTCCTCTTGTGGGCAACTATTTTGTTTCGGCCCGTTCTCCTTCGTTTGAACTCCGATTTTAGATCTGTTTGCGGCTACGGACTCCTATGGAGATGAACTTTAATCCTATGCTATCCAAGCTTCATCTTTACACTTTCATTTCACGCCAATTTACACATCAAACAACCTACATGCAATTAAGAAAATCGGACGTAAAAAAGAACCAAAATACCAAATAATATGAACTAAAAGCATGAAACGAGACTCGAAAATACAACTAAAAACACAACGAAAACATACCAAACCGATTTCGGATAGTAATTTTTTGGTAAATCGATTTCGGTTAACCGCAAATTTCAGTTCGGTTATCTGAACCGCACCGTACTTCTAGCTCTAGTTGTTAGTTTAGCAATAGGTCAAACGTTTAATTATATCAAATTACATAACATATATATGTTATATACTAGTCTCAATACCCGTGCAAAACTAAATAGTACTACATCTGTCCCATGTTAATTATCATATTTTATTATAATAATACATTCATGACTCTTTTGGTTTGTTAATTTGGTATGATTATATAATCAAACATTATGAATGTAAAGATTTAAAGGTGTTAATCCATAATATTTATTTCGAATATGTTTGGTATCCATGATACGATTCTCATCTCGTAGTTATAGAGAAATTATCTTGAGATAAATATCATGTCATGAATACCAAAAATAGTCTTAATATGATTGTCATGAGTGATCGCTTGAAATGGTTATCAGTTTTATTTTGAAGCATGTTTAGAGTCACACGTTCGATTCTTTTTAGCAACATTTTGTTGGTAATTATATTTTAGTTTTAATTTATTTATCTAGTATTTTTACTTTTAATTATTTTTTTCTTGTTTTCATTTTAATATTTTTTTTTAGTTTAACTTATTTATCTTCTATATTTTACTTTAATTACGTATTTTTTTTTTAATATTATTTTGTAATTTAATTTTTCTATTCATTATTTTAGTTATTTATTTTATATTTTTCTTTAATGTAAAGTGATTTTCTTGTTTATATATCTTTAGATATAGGAGTTCAAATATTAAATTATTACTCCTCTCATCTCCCTATTAGCGGATTGTTTCTTTTCTACATGTAAAATAAAGAGTAATGTAAAAAGTGATGTAGTCACACATAAGAGAAACTTTTTGTCATTTTACGAAACAAACCAATATTAATGAGACAACTCAAAAAGTAAAACAAGCTACTTTTAGCAGGACAAATGGAGTATATTTTTATTTTATTTATTTTAATATATTAACGATATAATAACACTTAATTTCACCATACATATATATTTTTCTTTTTGAATTATCTCAATAAACTTGACATAACTTAACAATAACAAAAATCATCTCTTTCAAAAACATATAAATCATGTCACAATTATAATTTGTATATTATTTTATACATTATCCTTAATAATCGTGTCGATAAAATTTCATATACATATTAACATGGATGGAATACAATTTTTTTTTTCTATAAGTTATAGTTGAACTCCACTCGATAAATTTTCTAACTCTGCCACTGTGTTTAACTATATATAAATCCAAACTCTAAATAATCTCATATATCTTCTATATCTAGGGTTTGTCCACCCTACCAAACATAAAAATAACAAAACATAATTAAAACTAAACTAGTATTAAAATCCGGTGCATTTGCATGGGATAAGATGCACATGATAAATTGATATATCATCAAAAATATTAATATATAGTAATCAATACTTTCTTGGTTCATTAATTATTATTTGTTGAATTATCTATTAAAAGTGTGCTTTTTAAAAAAAAACATGATTCCGCAAAATACTATATTTAATTTAAACCCTAAATTTGCAAAACTTCGGTCTATATATTAGAAGTAAACGCATATACACCAAAATCGTAATCTAAATATTAAAAGTGCACATATGCACTGCAGTTTTTAAAAATCGTAATCTCTATATTAAAATACACGCACGTACACTACGATTTCTAAAAATTGTAATCTATAACTAACATATACTACAATATTTTTAAGTGTAGTCTTTAATAAAAACACACATACACTATGATTGATTAAAAACCGCAGTGTATGATAAAATTTGTGGTAGTAAACTTCTGCACTTAATTTCAGTGGAGATATTAATCCATCAGTTTGCACTAAGCGTAGACCAAATAATTCTTATACACTAACTAAACATACCTTCAATACAGATTCATATTCACTAAACAATGAAACCCAAAAAATTTCTGCTCGTATACCCCCATAAATCTTATACACTAACTAAACATACCTTCAATACAGATTCATATTCACTAAACAATGAAACCCAAAAAATTTCTGCTCGTATACCCCCATAAACCAGATTGACTTATATAGGGACCAACAAAAATAAAAATAAATGAAGGATGTGAGTGTTAGATTAATTTCTAATTAATCATAAAGTGGTCACATATATATTTAATAAATGTGTTAATTGCTATTATATAAAGTATATGACCCTACATGTAATTATAATAATCATTGAGGGGCTGATTTATAATTACGATAAAGATATATTTAATATATAAATGGATGGATGGTCCCCGAAAAACAGAACGTTACTCTACGTTGATTCTCCCCCATCGGAACAGATGTGAAGGAAGAGGCGTTGTACTTCTGGAAGACTCATCAAGCATCCAAACCACATCAAATCCTCTACATAATTAACCATGGCGCATCCTGATTAGTGTTCTATCCATGAATCGTCATATAATGTTTCAAAATATCTATACTAAAAATTTCATGATTTAGAATTTATTGTGTTATGTTTCCGTATGTGAATCCTGATTCCTAATAAGATCCATAAAATAGATAATTATAATTTAATTGTATTATCTATTATAATTTAATTGTGTTATTAAGCATACTTTAAGTTTCACATCCATTTTTTTCTATAAAAATACTTTTCATAAAAATGAACAGAAAACATTCGAATGTTACAGAAGTGGTTATTTGTATGTCATATCACAATATCTAATCGTAAATAACAAAATCAAATACTCATATTTATATCCATCAAATAATAATAGTGAGAATCACAACATAAAAATAAATTATATTGAGATGTATCATGTATGCATATTGTACAACATATAGTACTCCCTCAGTCCATTAAAATATTTAACACTTTGACTTATCACGTGTTTTAATATAATGTTTTGATTTTGTGTAGAAAAGTGTAGTTAATGGAGTTTGAGTCCCACTTTTTATAATTATTAATTGAGATGTTTGTAGAAAAGTGGAGTTAGTGGAGTTTGAGTCTCAAATGAATTTATAATTTATAATTGGATTACGTGTATATGATAATTATTATAAATATAAAGTTTTAGTTTTAAAAACATTGATGGACATACCAAAAAAGAAATATATTAAAAACATTGATGGATGAAAAGAGTACAACGTTTCTTGAGATTAAAATTTTAAGTGATAATCAATAGCAAAAAAAAAAAAAAACTTATTACATGGGAAAATCTTAGGGAAACCTAAAGTACCTAATTTCATAAGTAAAAGATAAAAAATATCCACTTAAAAATAAAAGATAAATTTTACCCACATTACATGATTAAATGATGAATTTCATCATGTGCTCATGTATTTCATTCACTAAACATATTGAATTACATGAACACATGAGGAAATTCATCATGTAATCATGTAATTTGGGTAAAATTTATCTTTTATTTTTAAGTGGATATTTTTTATTTTTTTACTTATGAAAAAAAAAAAAAAAAACCCAAAATCTTATTTAAATACAATTATGTTTATTTACATACTCTTTTTGTCTTAACAAGCATTACACATTTTTCTTTTTAAAGTGTCCTAATATACTTAATATAATCTAAAAATAATGAAAGTCAATTCTTTAAAAAAGAATATATCACCACCTTCATTATTTTACGCCACTTTATAGACTTTTTTTAAATAATTATGCCAAAAAATAAAAATCATATAAAATTTATGAAATCAAGATTAACTTTAAACATCTTTGTCATAAAAATAAATAAATGTAAGAGAAAACCACTCTGGCATTCTTGGGAAATCTTAGTAATAAAGAAAGACCTTTTTGCAATCAATCATTAATTGGTCAAACATCATACTAATAGATGTATTAGTTAAATAAAACAAATACTAATACTAAACAAATAAGTATTTAATTCACATAACTAATTATGTTAAAGGGGACCCAATTGGCAACTCTCCTCACCTAATCCCAATCTAACAAGTTGTCGTCTATTAAATTCCTTTATTAAATGCTCAATTCGTTTATAAAAATTGAAAGTTCTTCATATTTTAATTCGTCATAAATTTTAATATTAATATTTTTTATTTTGAACTTGAAATTTTATTCGTTTATGGTCCGAGTTTGACTGGACTTGAAATTATTTTAATAAATTTATATAAATTTAACTAAATTTAAAATATATGCTTAATTTTATTGAGGTATCGTATAATATTGGATAGATATTTCAAAGTATTTAATCCCAAATTGAACATGAATTAGTTATAGATTGTAAACTATAAAGAAGAAGAAAATAGCAAATTAACTTCTATGGGGTATAACCTTTTATGGTAAAATTTTGTTCAAATACATCATTATAGTTGAATAGTTAATAAAGTGTTGCAATTGACCCATTGTTGTTAATGGGTGGCTAACGCGGTCAGACTGCTTTCAGAAGTATTTCATCGAATAACTTGCAACATCTTATCATATTGTTCTTTAACTCGGTTGCCCCACTGCAACTCTCCGAGTCTCGATCTTCCTGTCCACATTAGAATACTTAAAATAAAATTTATTAAAAGAAATCAGTGCCAAGAACACATCTAATTGTTGGTATCCACAACACTCCCTAGAATACTTAGAATCAAATTCATTAAAAGAATTTAGTGCCAAGAACAACCTCTAATTGTTCATATACACAAACCTCTGCACCTAAGAACAGTTCATCATCCAACTTCCACCTCCTGTACCTATATGCAATCGAAGCCATTTTCTCTCCCTCATTAGAAAAGGTGTTGGGCTCCTCGAATGTCACATTATTTGCATCCTTAAACAATACACACTGCGAGAATGATCTGGAAAATATATGCAACTTCCATGTTCATGAATAAACTGATTGAGGAGCGAACATTAGTGTCAACAAAATTGTATTCATTGCAAAGATCGTAATTTTATCCTCGTTAGCTAATCGCCTAATAATGATATCATCAATGGTTGTAACCTTAAAGAAATTATGACTTGAATAATGATATCCGGCAATTCTCCAAATTGATACGATCATAAGATCTATTTTAGAACTTTAGCCTACCACGTATCAACAAATCATCAGGCTCGAGCTTTGAAAATGATAATTTTTTAGAATATCAATCAGGTTGGATATCGGCGGAGGACTTGAAACATCGACGACTCACGACGCTACGACATGTACGAGCAGTTGGCGTTATAGATTTGATTGTGGCGCGTGCATTCCTTCTTTGCCTAAAGAGCCCATTCAATTTAACGATGTTAGACGATCGTTAAAGGAAAATATTTAGTTGCTGCAAGTTAGTAACTATATAGGCTTATTTGAATAAAATGTATCATAAATGGTAACCTGTCATATGAGTTTACTGATTTTTTCTATAGAAAGTCTAAAAACAATTTGTTTTAGTAAGAAAACAAATTGTTTAAATAATATAGTAAGCTGATCTTGAGCTCGTGAGTAATAGATCTGAGTAGCCAACCCATTTAATAACTTGCCAAAAGAAAAATCCAAATTAAATAATCATATTCATATAATCGAGTACAAAATCCCAAATTAAATATCATGTTCATATCATCGAGTACAAAATTTGAATATTCTCCTTTTTAGCAGCCATGAGAATCTCTCTCTTCACTAACCCTAATCAAAACGCTTCCTTTACAATTCCAATCATAATCCACAATTAAAAATATATATTCTTTTTCCGTAACCTAATCTTGACTCTTTGTTGGGGTTTAGTTTTACACAATAATTCATTGATTTGGAAGGGATCAGTTATCTTTATGTGAGAATGGGTAAAAGTACCCAATTTTGAAATTGCTCATGTATAAATTACCCAAACCTAAACTTACATGCACAAAATACCCACTTTTGTTAAAAACAAGAAAAGTTTCTCTCATTTTGTATTGATTTCCACAAAAGTAAGTTAGTTAAATTTGAATGATAACCTCATAATTGCAATTTGACCAACCATTCTCCCAACTCCCAAGTAAATATTCTCTCTAGCATAATTGATACACCTTCGGATTCAAGCTCGAGCTCATCCATCTGAAGAGATTTCTGCCCAAAAACCAGGTATTCACTCATTAAACTCTATTTTATTCGGTAAAAATGCACAACCGGTGGCAAAAGTGCAACCACCGGTGGCCATAGGACCACCGGTTGTTGCCTAATTTTGGCTCTTTACCACCGGTTGTGGGGTAAAATAGGTGGAAACATGGTTTCCACCTATTTTAAGCCACAACCGGTCGCACAAGTATCACCGACCGGTGGTCCTTGGCCACCGGTTGTTGCTTAATATTGTCCTCTAACCACCGGTTGTGGTGTAACATAGGTGGAAACCATGTTTCCACCTATTTTACACCACAACCGGTGGCACAAGTACCACCAACCGGTGGTCCTTGGCCACCGGTTGTTGAATGTTATTCACCTCCAGCCACCGGTTGTCGTTGTTTCATCTTTTAAAGTATGTTTATAACCTTAATCAACGACAAACGGTTGAAATCAAGCATCCACTGGTGGATACAACATGTTTTACAGCTCTTTCAATCTATGTAATTGCTAATTTCTTATAAATGTCGATGCAGATGGAGGAATACATGTACGTGACCGTGAAAACTGGGGGAACTTGGGTCGGGTGCACGTACACGGATGGTGAGGATAGGATAGCACCTCTCCCGATGAATAACATCACGATATCATGTTTGAGAGGCTGCATTGAGTACATGTGGAGTTCACTTGGCACACAATACGAGATCTCCTATTTGTCTAGATCGAGGAATGGTCGGCTTATCAAATTTCGACTGACCACCGATGAAGAACTCCAAGTTTTGTGTAGGAACCACCCGTCTCCTATAGTGTATGCCGATTTCGCTGTGTCGTCTTATGAAGTTGGCGGGACATCGCGAAATAGTGACTGGATGGATGATCTCGACGACATCAGAAGGGTCGCGGCATCTTCCGAATGGTTTCACCAGCCAACTGGAATTCCTGATCTGAACACCTGTGCAGATGGTGATGATGACGATGATGAAGATGATGATTATGTAGCTTCTGAAGGCAGTTCTGAGCGTTCTTCGTCCGTTTCCGAAGAAGAACGACTCGGTGCTTTGAATAGTGCTACATTCGCCGACTTCGCAGCATGGATGCACGAGGCAGGAGGTATGAGAAGAGTACTTGAGATGATGTATCCGGATGTCGATGGTGATGTGGAGTACAATCCTAACACAGAAGGTTGTTTAAGTAATTGGATGGTTCCAATGATCCCTCCTAATGCTCTGACATCGACATGTGACGTGTTGGTCGAGGAAAACCCTACACTTGAAGAATTAGCGGAGGGGGCGATCTACAACGACAAGGAAGACCTGAATATTGCTGTTGGAATGTGGAACCTGGAGAGACGAGCTGAGTACCGAGTCATTAGATCAGACACATATCGACTGCACTGGGTCTGCAAATCGTCTTCTGACTGCTCGTTCATGTTGCGTGCTCATTGTCATGGAGGTATGTGGGCCGTGTCGCAGTTTTGCGCACATCACACATGTGTGGATGACATAGCTAATATTGCTCCGAGAAAGGTTCACTCGAAGGTGATAGGTGCTTATTTTGCAAAGAAGATGCGCAATGCAAATGAGATCATGAGACCGAAGGCTATTCAGGAGGAGCTTAGGAGGTGTTTCGGCATGGCTGTGAGTTACGATGTAGCGCTCAGGGGGAGGAATCAAGCTTTGGAGATGATTTACGGCAAGTATCAGGAGTCATTCCAGCTGTTGCCTGGGTATCTGCATATGCTTAAAGTGATGAATCAAGGTACACTCACTGATCTCGATGTCGGCCATGATGGTAGATTTAGACATTTATTCGTCGCTCTTGGAGCTTGTAGAGCAGTATTTGCTTTGTGCATGAGGCCTGTGATAGTCGTGGATGGCACTCACCTAAAGGGCAAGAACAATGGCATCCTATTTGTTGCAGTAACGAAGGATGCAAACGAGCATGTCTTCCCATTGGCATTTGGTATTGGGCCGATAGAGAATCACGAGTCTTGGTTATGGTTTCTTTCTAGAGTGAAGAGCGCGTATGGTAGCACGCCGAACACCGTGATTGTATCTGATGCACACGTGTCGATTGAGCATGCCGTCGGCATCGTGTTTCCTGAAGCGAAACACTGTTTGTGCTACTATCATCTTAGCGGCAAGATTAAACGATTCGGTAAGAACACTGTTGGTTTGTTTCAAAAAGCCGCATACACATACAGGCAACATGAATACAATAGAGCAATGAGCGCGATACAGGCATCAAAGCCTAATGCATACGACTATCTGATGAGTGTTGGGCCTGCCAAGTGGTCTATGGTTCGAAACCCACTAACCCCCATTTCATTTGTTTATTTT